>JADBJO010016309.1:17500-22500 GCA_016801955.1 Conus betulinus | reverse complement strand
TGTCAGTGACAAAAGGCAGGCACAGAAGTATCAGTAACAATTCAGTGTGGAGCATTCACTGTATGAACAACTGGAAACGCATGTTTCTGCCACCAGAAAAGGTATGAAAACAGCAGACAGCACATGTCAATCAAGGAAGACAAGTCAGCCAGTCAGGAAGTTTAGGATGAAGGACTGGTTCATCTTAAGTTTTCTCTTTATATCCTTCTGACCAAGGGCATGGTCTTGTCAAGTAGGTTACAAAAATCTCTTTGCATGACACCCATTTGAAACCCACAAAAAAAAAGCCCTTTATGAATTCCACTTTACTGAATAAAACCCAGAAAACAACACATAATAATGATAAAATCAATAAACGACCTCCTTCAGCTTTAATTCCCTGTTATTTTCCTATTCGTTCCTTCACAACAGAGAAGTTACATATCATTGGCCACAAACAGAGAAACCAAAGCTGGAAAACAAAGATGAATCAGAAAGAAACTGATGGTGACAGTGTGAAAGAAGGAAGAAGAAGAAAAAGAAACACCCGAAGGTGCTGGGGAGGACCCAGAGAAGCACTGTCTTCACCTGCCTTTGGAGCAGTCCTGTACCACCCTTGGAGGCCTGCGCTGTGTTGACGATGGGTACAGAACACAAAGAAACAGATACCGAAAACAGAAAAAGACAAAGCAACACAGGAGAGAAGACAGTGAGAGAGAGATAAGAGGCAAAAAAAATCGATAAAATCATCATTAGACAAAACAACTGTAAAATAAAGAAACCAGAGAGACAAAAGACACACGAGGGGGGAATCTAAGAATCCAATCCCAGACATGCAGGGTACACAACTGAACACAGAATACAATCCAAGGTCAGTTCCACTCACCAGGATCTCCCTTAGCACCAGAGACACCAGGACGACCATCCAGTCCAGGCAGACCTGGGTCTCCTTAGAGAGCCTGCAAAAATAACAGCAAGTCAACTGTCAATTATAAGAAGAAAAAAAAATCCAATTCTTTATGGGAGGTAAAAAGGAACGACTAGTGACACTCCTTGACTACAACCAGTTTCTCTCTGTGAAGTTCACGTTACTCTCTGGGAGAAGGGTGTCACCCTACGCATACTGGCCTACTCGCCTGTTCATTCTTTTCTGTTTGCCTATGTTTTCATGGACCTATCAAAGTGGACTTTGCTATGAAACTTTGCCAGGGTCATCTCTGTTGTGCTTTCATCGGGAGCAAGGTGATGCCAGACATGGGACTCTGGTTCGACGTTCATCATTTCCTCTGGAGGACAAGTATTCTCATGTTACTTGTGGATCAACAGAGTGAAGAAGGTAAAAAAAAAAAAAAAAAAACCAAACCAGACCAAACTACCCCACACCAGACAGAATCCACCAATCAGATTTTCTGGGAGATGTGCATGTTATGGGGCACAATATAATCCACACATGAACAGATTGTGAATAATACATGTCCCCTTTTCACCACAGAACAGGGAAAGACTGAATTTGACACAGCCAGACCCATCTGTGTTGAACATCCTGTGTCCTACACTATGCCCTGTCCATCCATCTCTCCGCCCTTTCCCCTTCTCCTTCTACTGGGGTAGAAGACCAAAAGTGTGCAAATGCTCATACCTCATGAACACACCATCACTCTCTTTCTGTTCTGCGTAGCTGTATTCAAGGTAGCTTGGCTGCATCGAGATTTCATGCAAAAGGAAAAAAGTTGTAATCAATGGAACCTCTTCATAGAGACACTCCAAAGACGGTGCCCTCTTTTAAAAGACTTTTTCTCAGGAATCTTTCTATTTTGAATTTTGGTGTGTCTTAACAAAGCATTTTGCTTTACTTATCTCATGTCAAGATGGTAAGGGTTTTTTTTTCCCCAGTGCTCACCCTCAAGACCAGGTAAACTGGCAGTCCGCTGTCTCCCTTGGGTCCAGATAGTCCAGGTAATCCGGGCATACCTGCAGGCCTGGGTCCCCTTTCTGGCCAGGTAAACCTGGAAAGAGTGAGAGGACCTTGCAATTGACAGAGGTTACTACACAAAGACAGATGTTACTGTACAAGGCAACTGGTGGCAATTAACAATATTAGCCATAAACAATTCTACATGTAAAGAAGATTTTTTTTCCCCACATGTTTCATTCCTCATCATTCTTACAGAAAAGGAAGTGGCTAATGCTTGTGTATGAGTACCAATGAGTGTGTATGATCATTATTTCTAAATTTTTTTTAATAAAATTAGTCCAAAAGTTTTCCATTCATTTTTGAAAGCGTTTGCCATCTTCTATCTTTCTTTCTTTGATTGTTTTTAAACAAAACATGCCGTGATGGAGAGCCCTGTGAGTTACATCAAGGATCCCTTGTAACAGGGATATCTATTATTGAGATGTTTAAAGAATTGACAGTTTATGGTGAATATGTAACTGTTGATTTTTTTTTATGCATATGATTTTTTTTTGCACAATAGAATTAGCACTGGAGATGTGCAAATACCTGCAAAGGACTGATTGTTATAGTAATGTTTTGTTTAAAACAATCAAAGAAAGAAAGATAGAAGATGGCAAACGCTTTCAAAAATGAATGGAAACTTTTGGACTAATTTTATTAAAAAAAAATTAGAAATAATGATCATACACACTCATTGGTACTCATACACAAGCATTTAGCCACTTCCTTTTCTGTAAGAATGATGAGGAATGAAAACATGTGGGGAAAAAAAATCTTCTTTACATGTAGAATTGTTTATGGCTAATATTGTTAATTGCCACCAGTTGCCTTGTACAGTAACATCTGTCTTTGTGTAGTAACCTCTGTCAATTGCAAAGGTCCTCTCACTCTTTCCAGGTTTACCTGGCCAGAAAGGGGACCCAGGCCTGCCAGGTATGCCCGGATTACCTGGACTATCTGGACCCAAGGGAGACAGCGGACTGCCAGGTTTACCTGGTCTTGAGGGTGAGCACTGGGGAAAAAAAAACCCTTACCATCTTGACATGAGATAAGTAAAAAGCAAAATGCTTTGTTAAGACACACCAAATTCAAAAATAGAAAGATTCCTGAGAAAAAGTCTTTTAAAAGAGGGCACCGTCTTTGGAGTGTCTCTATGAAGAGGTTCCATTGATTACAAACTTTTTTCCTTTGCATGAAATCTCGATGCAGCCAAGCTACCTTGAATACAGCTACGCAGAACAGAAAGAGAGTGATGGTGTGTCATGAGGTATGAGCATTTGCACACTTTTGGTCTTCTACCCCAGTAGAAGGAGAAGGGGAAAAGGGCGGAGAGATGGATGGACAGGGCATAGTGTAGGACACAGGATGTTCAACACAGATGGGTCTGGCTGTGTCAAATTCAGTCTTTCCCTGTTCTGTGGTGAAAAGGGGGACATGTATTATTCACAATCTGTTCATGTGTGGATTATATTGTGCCACATAACATGCAACATCTCCCAGAAAATCTGATTGGTGGATTCTGTCTGGTGTGGGGTAGTTTGGTCTGGTTTGGGTTTTTTTTTTTTTTTTTTTACCTTCTTCACTCTGTTGATCCACAAGTAAACATGAGAATACTTGTCCTCCAGAGGAAATGATGAACGTCGAACCAGAGTCCCATGTCTGGCATCACCTTGCTCCCGATGAAAGCAACAACAGAGATGACCCTGGCAAAGTTTCATAGCAAAGTCCACTTTGATAGGTCCATGAAAAACATAGGCAAACAGAAAAGAATGAACAGGCGAGTAGGCCAGTATGCGTAGGGTGACACCCTTCTCCCAGAGAGTAACGTGAACTTCACAGAGAGAAACTGGTTGTAGTCAAGGAGTGTCACTAGTCGTTCCTTTTTACCTCCCATAAAGAATTGGATTTTTTTTTTCTTCTTATAATTGACAGTTGACTTGCTGTTATTTTGCAGGCTCTAAAGGAGACCCAGGTCTGCCTGGACTGGATGGTCGTCCTGGTGTCTCTGGTGCTAAGGGAGATCCTGGTGAGTGGAACTGACCTTGGATTGTATTCTGTGTTCAGTTGTGTACCCTGCATGTCTGGGAATTGGATTCTTAGATTCCCCCTCGTGTGTCTTTTTGTCTCTGGTTCTTTATTTTTACAGTTGTTTTGTCTAATGATGATTTTATCGATTTTTTTTGCCTCTTATCTCTCTCTCACTGTCTTCTCTCCTGTGTTGCTTTGTCTTTTTCTGTTTTCGGTATCTGTTTCTTTGTGTTCTGTACCCATCGTCAACACAGCGCAGGCCTCCAAGGGTGGTACAGGACTGCTCCAAAGGCAGGTGAAGACAGTGCTTCTCTGGGTCCTCCCCAGCACCTTCGGGTGTTTCTTTTTCTTCTTCTTCCTTCTTTCACACTGTCACCATCAGTTTCTTTCTGATTCATCTTTGTTTTCCAGCTTTGGTTTCTCTGTTTGTGGCCAATGATATGTAACTTCTCTGTTGTGAAGGAACGAATAGGAAAATAACAGGGAATTTAAAGCTGAAGGAGGTCGTTTATTGATTTATCATTATTATGTGTGTGTTTTCTGGGTTTTATTCAGTAAAGTGGAATTCATAAAGGGCTTTTTTTGTGGGTTTCAAATGGGTGTCATGCAAAGAGATTTTTGTAACCTACTTGACAAGACCATGCCCTTGGTCAGAAGGATATAAAGAGAAAACTTAAGATGAACCAGTCCTTCATCCTAAACTTCCTGACTGGCTGACTTGTCTTCCTTGATTGACATGTGCTGTCTGCTGTTTTTCATACCTTTTCTGGTGGCAGAAACATGCGTTTCCAGTTGTTCATACAGTGAATGCTCCACACTGAATTGTTACTGATACTTCTGTGCCTGCCTTTTGTCACTGACATAAATTTACATTTATTATGGATGATTGGGAATTGTGGCGGAGTTAGTCTAAACTGTGTGTATTACATGTGGGTATTTCTTTAACTTGTGCACTGGGATATTTCGGGAGGGATTCTGCTTTTTAGCAGTTGTCCGTGGTTATGTTTGTTATTCATTGCACAGTGGCTGTATGGAT
>JADBJO010016309.1:5000-12500 GCA_016801955.1 Conus betulinus | reverse complement strand
CCAGGGCTGAACGGTCTGTCCGGCCCCCCAGGGGAAAAGGGAGACCGGGGTGAAGATGGTTTACCAGGTCTGCCGGGTAGTCCTGGTGAGTATTGTGCCACAATTCATCAGCGATGATTTCTGACCCTAGAGGAATGCTACAGTGTAAACCATTGGTCTCCTGTTCTAGGGGTCCTGGGGTCAATCCTAGTATGACACACTCATGTTATAGACTTGCTCTTCCAGCTCAACATCTGTTCAGACCCCAACTTGTTCCAAGTCCTTTGGACGAGACCTTTAACTCTATGTACGCTAGTGGAGCTAGTCTTCCTCTGTGTGCGTGCAGTATGCATAGTGACACAAACATTGCTAACACAGCATGTATAGCAATTTGATGTTATCTTTTTTTTTTTTCTGTGTTAGACCTCTGATTGAATTTGATGACTGGCGTTTTCAGAGAGCTAAATTCAACTCTAAAACTAGAGATTAGTTTAAGATTACAACAAAAAAGAAGGCCTTGTGTGTTGCTATGTTCTCAGACTGCCTTACCCACCGCTGGGTGTATGTTGGCTTTTTTGTGCTTTTTTATGGTGTAAGCAGATAAGATGATAGATTTTTTAAAAGAAATAAAGAAGGAAAAGAAAGCCCTCCAATCTTTTGACCATAGTGATCTGTGAGCAGTGAAAAGCAGTTAGCTGAGACAGTTGCACCTGCCCAGCTTCTCACTTGCCTTCACAAAGCAGCGTGATACAGGGTGACAGTCTATGCAGTGCTACCAGTGTTCATTCCCGTGAATCATTGTTGCCTGCATTCTCGTTTTTCATGGTGACAGACAGCTTTGAAGTGATGTCAGTATTTGAAAACCTGACTGTAGTAATTGAGTGGACAAGTTCCAGTAAAGCACAGGCGTTGGTCGCCTTTGTGTAATGTCTGTTTTGATGCGTGATGACTACTGTCTTCATGGCAATGATGGTTGACTGCCATGTGAGGCCCAAAAGCAAGAAATGGGTCATTATGAAGCAACCTCAGCGATTGCCACAGTTCAGAAAAGAGGAATTTTATCACTGTTCACTTGACTCCTTCTGCCTGCACCTGACCTGTGGTTGGGTGCACATGAACGCTGATGGCTGCCGGCAGCTGACCTGTGGTTGGGTGCACATGAACTGATGGCTGCCTGCACCTGACCTCAGGTTGGGTGCACATGAGCTGATGGCTGCCTGCAGCTGACCTCAGGTTGGGTGCACATGAACTGATGGCTGCCTGCAGCTGACTTCAGGTTGGGTGCACATGAACTGATGGCTGCCTGCAGCTGACCTGTGGTTGGGTGCACATGAACACTGATGGCTGCCTGCAGCTGACCTCAGGTTGGATGCACATGAACACATGGCTGCCTGCAGCTGACCTGTGGTTGGGTGCACATGAACTGATGGCTGCCTGCATCTGACCTGTGGTTGGGGTGCACATGAACTGATGGCTGCCTGCAGCTGACCTGTGGTTGGGTGCGCATGAACACTGATGGCTGCCTGCAGCTGACCTGTGGTTGGGTGCACATCAACACTGATGGCTGCCTGCAGCTGACTTCAGGTTGGGTGCACATGAACCCTGATGGCTGCCTGCAGCTGACTTCAGGTTGGGTGCACATGAACCCTGATGGCTGCCTGCAGCTGACTTCAGGTTGGGTGCACATGAACCCTGATGGCTGCCTGCAGCTGACCTCAGGTTGGGTGCACATGAACCCTGATGGAATATAAACCTAACAAGCAAATGTTATATATCAACGGAAAGGGTAAAGTGCGAACTTGTAAATGAGCATAGAATTAAAATACATTTTTGGTAAAATAGCAATGCTTTTGTTACAGAAACAACATAAGTAAAATGTAGGAGAACACAATCTAGTTTACGTTTGTTTGGTTAGTATGACAACAGCAAATGAGGAAGAAAAGGGGGCATAAAACTTTCGCTCTTACTTTGAACAGATGCAGAGAAAGCCTGAGGTATTCAATATGTGTAATCCAAGTGAATTTTTTTTTTTTTAAGGCATTTAAATCATTGCACACAGTACACACTTTTCACTGTTTTTGTTTCAGATGATACGACTTATAAAACTATTAAATACACAGAGCAAATAAAAATGAAGCTCAGATTCTTTTCGAAAACGTGTACACCTTTACCCCCATTTTTCTGAACTACTTTACTGAACCAGTTCTAAAACCACATGTCATTCTCCTTCTGCCCCGATATGTTGGTGAGGCAGGAAAGTGCATGTAAACTTACCCTCCCAGTGGCTAGAAGCCTGTTCTAAATATTTATGGCATCTGCATCCCCTAGACGACGGTAGATGAGAGAGCATGGGAATTTTTTATAGTTGTGCCCTCACGGAGGCACGGCACGTCCAGGCAGTACTGCAGTGCTGCCGTCACCAGTGCACGGCTCCTCGTGAACGGGTCGACAGAGTTGCCGTCACTTATGACACTTTGAGTGAAACAACCCCAATCTTCCAGTAAAACAGCCCCAATCTTCCAGTAAAACAGCACCAACCTTCCAATAAACAGCCCCAATCTTCCAGTAAAACGGCCCCAATCTTCCAGTAAACAGCCCCAATCTTCCAGTAAAACAGCACCAATCTTCCAGTAAAACAGCACCAACCTTCCAGTAAACAGCCCCAATCTTCCAGTAAGACAGCCCCAGTGTTCCAGTAAACAGTCCCAATCTTCCAGTAAAAGAGCCCCAATCTTCTAGTAAAACACCCTAACCTTTCAGTAAAAACAGCCCCAATCTTCCAGTAAACAGCCCCAATCTTCCAGTTAAACAACCCCAATCTTCCAATAAAAGAGCCCCAATCTTCCAGTAAAACAGCCCCAATCTTCCAGTTAAACCACCCTAATCTTCCAGTAAAAACAGCCCCAATCTTCCAGTAAAACAGCCAGAACAAGCCAGACTGGGCTATGTACATAACCAGTCATATTAGCGCTGAAAGGGTTAAAGAAAACTACTGTTTCCTTACACAACCAGTCATTGTATCAGCACTGAAAAGGTTGAAGAAAAACTACTATTTTCCTATACAGCCAGTCGTTATCACTTAAAGGGTTAAGGAAACAAACTACAATTTTCTTAGAAAAAGAAATTACAGCTTTTAACAAAGAGAATGTTTAAGTAGAGGCTTTTGAAAGCAGCCAGCTGCTGTAACTCTGAGACATGGATCAGGGACTCTGCCATGGGTGTGTGTGTGTGTGTGTGTGTGTGTGTGTGTGTGAACAGGTCCGAAGGGAGAGCCTGGTCCCATGGGTCCCACCCCTGCCATCAACTCCACTATGCTGCCCAAGGGAGACAAGGGAGAGCCGGGAGAGCGAGGGTTCCGAGGTCTGCCAGGACCTGTGGGTGAAAAGGGCTTCCCTGGACGGGATGGTAAGTGCTGCAGAAGGGAAGTTGTGGATCGACGTGAACTGCTGAGCTGATCTGGAAAAGTTCACTTCAGGCTTTTTTTGTTTTTCTTGGGCAGTTTCTCATGTGCACACACTGGGCATGCAAGCTTTCATGTTTCCATGTGTGTGTGTATCCATTTGTGAATGGACACAGCTGTGCACGTTCCCGACATATCTGGATATACTACACACACACACACACACACACACACACACAGACACACACACATGCAGGCATGTGCATGTATACACACACACTCATGCACACGCTCATAAACTCATACACACACACGCACGCACATGCTCATAAACACACACACGCCCACACACACACACACACACACACACACACACACACACACACACACACACACACAAACACACTCATGCATACACTTAGCCACTCACTGTCTCAAATAGAAAAGATATTTTCAGGTCCACATGGATTCTACAAAGACTTAAGTGTGCTGTGAACTCACATGGAAAGCTCAGGATCACCTGATCAAGCCTCATCTTGTTTGTGACAAAGACAGGTGTAAAGAAAATATCCTGATCTACACCACAGGTGTTGGATCTCTTGGGACAGAGTTGATACCAGGATGAATGAATGAATATTTATTTTAATGTCTGTTTACAAGGATAGCGATTTTAGACACCATGCAGAAGTTACCCCCCCCCCTCCCCGTCCTTCAAAATTAGAACAAGTGAAATAAAAATTCAAAGTAATCTTCCAATAGGTGTGGATAGAATGACTTTTGCAGTTTAGATGTCAATTTCTTCATCATTCAAAATGTCCCTGTGTTATCATACTTCAGGAAAAAACTCCATATTATTCATTCGGTATCTAGCAAGCAAAATTGGGACATTCTAATAGTAAGTGATGAATCGACAGTTTAAGATTGCAAATACAATTAACTTTTGCGTACTTAGCTTTCCACGAGTTCAGTCGTATTTTGTACAGTAAACTTATTATAGGTCTACTATATGTCAAGACTTTAGATCTAGAAACAGATGGACTAGTACAAGTGGATTTTTCCAAGAGGGAGTACATTTCATCTGTTGATGATGCTAATTTCTCATTTGAAACTGTGTCAGAGTTATTGAAAGCTCCTCGTTTAGCAGCTCTATCAGCAACCTCATTCCAAAAGAGCCCAGAATGAGATGGCACCCAGCAAAAGTCAATACCAATACCTTTTATAGCAATATGATGAATTTAATACTTAATTTCAAAGACAATATCGTTACAACTGTTGCAGCTATTTTGCTTGTGCGTTTGTAAAACTGATTTTGAAACAACACATAGTAAGATTTTAATAAATGGAATAAGGTAGATCACAAATGAATTCTAAAGCTTGCATTATTGCGTATAATTCAGATGTAAATACTGAAACACCTTTGCCTAAAAATATGACTTTTTTTTCTATTCTGAGTGAAGGAATAACAAAACCTGCACCGCCAGGATGAACTATGGAAGAAGGCCTAAAATAACATCCCTGTAGACAGACAGGAGGTGGAGGGCTGGCAGGCCCAGAGGGCAAAGTGTCGGACTCTTAGGTCCCTGGTTTAAGCCAATATTGGAAGAGTGGTGTGGGGAGGGGGGAGAATGGCCACATTGGTAAGGTGGCATCAGAATTTTTTTTTCCCCCAAGGTCCTGGGTTCAGTTCGCACTGGCCACCAACCAGGTTGGAAGAGATTTTTCTCTGCACACTTCAGTTGATGCAGATTCCAGGTGTTTCCTAGTCCTGTGGATCTTTCTTTAGACTGACATGCCTGAATTCATGCATTGAAAAAAACAAATCTGGCATGCCCAGTAAAGCCTGTTCCACTGTTCAGAGAAGTGTGGGCCATGGTGTGTTGGTTGGATGAATGACACAGGAATAAAACACTTGCACACTGGTGTCATTTTTAGACAGCATCCCAGGAGATGGAATGTGCATACTGCAGTTGAGGGATTAAAAAAAAAAGGAAAGAAAAAGAAATGGGAACCAAAATGCTGCATTTCATTCCTGTTCTCTGTCGCTATGAATAGAAATGTGTTTTGAGTTATGTTGACCTGTATTTTGATGTCCTGTTTCAATGTCTGGGACATGTGTGGTGAGGTTATGTGGAGGTCAAGGCATCAACAGGTGGGTGTGGTGAGGTCATGTTCAGGTCAAGGCATCAACAGGTGGGTGTGGTGAGGTCATGTGCAGGTCAAGGCATCAGCGGTGGGTGTGGGTGAGGTCATGTGCAGGTCAAGGCATCAGCAGGTGGGTGTGGTGAGGTCATGTGCAGGTCAAGGCATCAGCAGGTGGGTGTGGTGAGGTCATGTGCAGGTCAAGGCATCAGCGGTGGGTGTGGTGAGGTCATGTGCAGGTCAAGGCATCAGTGGTGGGGTGTGGTGAGGTCATGTGCAGGTCAAGGCAACAGCAGTGGGTGTTACTGGACAGACAGGACAGCAGCTGCCTTTCCAGTGTGGGTGTGGAACCACAATGAGGCAGTTATGTCAGGAGGAGGTGGAGTGAGGGGGGGGGGGGGGATAAGTGGACGACATACCACACAGATGAAATCAGAGAAGGCATCACTGAAAGCCACCAAAGGGACTTAGAGTGTTGCAGGGGCCTTCTTTGGCAGATGGCCATGTGTAGACCTTGTGGACATCTGAAAATGGGATTATGTCCAGCAAGGTTGAGCAAATATGTTGAGGAGCTGGGACTGATTTCATGGGAGTAGTGCTATCCAGAAATCAACAGAGGAAGAGATGAAAAATATCCCCTCCCCCACCCCTGAAAAAAGGCAAAAAAGAGAAAGAAATGGAAGAAAACCCAAGGGAGTAAACTGCAGTACTCTCTGTGTTCAAAGAGCTAAGACCTTCACAGGTGTCCAGTTATTGTTGTCACTCAGAGTGAAAGCAGGTGAAGCCAACAGACTGTGTGTGTGTGTGTGTGTGTGTGTGTGTGTGTGTGTGTGTGTGTTGACATTCAAAGTGAAAGCAGGTGAAGCCAACAGACTGTGTGTGTGTGTTGACTCTCAAAGTGAAAGCAGGTGAAGCCAACAGACTGTGTGTGTGTGTGTGTTGACACTCAAAGTGAAAGCAGGTGAAGCCAACAGACTGTGTGTGTGTGTGTGTTGACTCTCAAAGTGAAAGCAGGTGAAGCCAACAGACTGTGTGTGTGTGTTGACACTCAGAGTGAAAGCAGGTGAAGCCACAGACTGTGTGTGTGTGTTGACTCTCAGAGTGAAAGCAGGTGAAGCCAACAGACTGTGTGTGTGTGTGTGTGGACACTCAGAGTGAAAGCAGGTGAAGCCAACAGACTGTGTGTGTGTTGACAGGTCTTCCAGTCTGGATGGCCCCAAAGGGGAGTCAGGTTCCCTGGACTTCCCGGAATGGATGGTCCTCAAGGTCCCCCAGGTCTGGACGGCTTGCCGGGAATCGACGGCCTTCCTGGTGAGTGTGTCCACACACTGCAAGCCATCTTGGCCACTAATGGACTTTGCTGTGATCCATCTGCCCTCTGTCATAATTTTGCAACACAGACTGATCCATTCCAAATGTCTTGGACATCCTTTTTTTTCAGTTCAGTTCATTTCAATTCAGTTCAATAAGACATTGATTCACACAGGACATTCATTTGTGCATTTAGATACTCCTGATGAATGAATAAAACATGATATCAGACATATCATGGATTAAAACTAGTCAAATAAAAAACCTATATCACTGTCCATGGACCCTTACAGGCCAAACACATTACCATGCATACACAGACTTCAGGAGCTTATAAACACTCGTTATCCTGTGTGCATGTGGGCGCATGCACTCTCTCTCTCTTGCAGTCTCCCACACACAAACACACGCACGCATGTACACACGCACACATGCACACACACACACATACACACACACACACACACACACACACACACACATACACACATGCACACACACATGTTACTGAAGTTAAGACAATGATTGTTACATTGCAATATACAGCCATCAAAAATAAGTCTGTGAGTTGCACTTCCTGCCAGTAAAGTACACACAACCAAACATTTTTAACCACAGTTTAGTTCCAGTTCCCTTCACACATTCAGCTATGGCACACCATATTCTAACTA
>JADBJO010016308.1:35000-40870 GCA_016801955.1 Conus betulinus | reverse complement strand
CCCCAAATGTCACGCAGTAACATGCATATCCTACCAAGTCCACAATTGGGTAGCCAGCGATAAAGACAGGCACGTCCATTTTCTTCTGAGATTTTTTTATGGCTGAATCAGTAACACACACAGAGGGTCTGGATCCTTGGCGCCTTATCAGGGGTTCGGTGACAGATGCCCACGTGCCTGAGGAGGAAGAGGTGCACACAGAGAAAACTGGTTCAGCAGACACTGGCGTAGTCAGGCATCAAGGCATGGGGTGCTGAAATCCTTGGCTGGCTGAAGCAGGAATCAAACTCCTGGAGCCATGTCTTGGTAGTGTCTGCACAGCAAAGGAGAGGTCAGTCAGAGGTGCTCACGTGGGCTTGTGGACAATCCACGTGTCAAAGAGGCGAAAACAAAATCACTGTTCCATGCTTTGAACTTTTCAAAAGGCGTGTTTGCTATGTCCACGTTTACTCCCACAACAGAAGAACCTATTAAATAGAAAGATATGCTTTTCAATTCACTTGTTTCTCTTCTTTCTAGCAATAGATCATATTCCCTTACACGTATTATGCATACAAACTTTCCCTGTATTACCTACATCTTTCTCCATAACCATCCTTCTCTCCCAACTCTACCCATACTCTTCCTCCCCCTATCAAGTGTAACCCAACGTTTGTGATGGCAAATTATGCTTAATTCTGGGGTGGGAAGTGGCTTGGCACTGTACAGGAATCTTGAACTTAGGGGGCATAAATGAGGTGACACCTACCTGATTATGCTCTGCGCATCATGCCAGAATGTTATGCGCTCTGTTTGTGCATCTGAGCCTAAGCTTCAGCTATGGAGTGTGGTCAGCATGGGCTTGGAACAAAAGTATCTTAATGAAAATAGAATAGAACCTAAAAGCAAACATGAATAAAAAGTCATGGAGAAAAAAAAATAATGATATTATGGCATGAAAAAAATGTCTTAATGCATAATCGGAAGTCACGATATCTGCCCCACGGGTAGCAGGGTAACCTGCAAGTACGTTATGTTCAGTCTTTGCTCATCTAGAGCCTTACCTCATTCTTGAGGCGTTGTGACCCTCTGTAGAGCGGGCACTGGGGCTGGTGGAGGGAGAATACCAGCTGGAAGATGAGGGGGACCAGGCGCCAGTTGGTTCCTGTGCCCTCGGATGTGGATGTGGCATCATCTCTGTTTGGAGTCAGTGTCCAAGGCATCAGCAGAAAAGGTACAGGTTGTTGCCATGGCAAAGGCTCTGGTTCCTCATCTGGGAGATCGGCGGCTAGGAGGTGGTATCATTGGCTGACGACCTTCTCTGGGCCACCTGGTAGGACAGCATACACTTGCTCATGTAGGGCTGGCGGTGACACAGTGTGGGTCAGGCTGCCAGAAGTCCTGGATCCTGTTGTGACCTAGAACCCAGTCGTGCATGTAGACATGGTCGCCAACCTGGAGATCATGGCTAGATGTCAAGTAGACGATCAAATGCCTCCTGGCGAGCTATCCCAAGTCGCTGTTGGTGTTGCCATATTCAGTCCACTGTGCCTGCCGTTGTTGTGATGAAACGTCCCAGGAGGTCGTCAATGGGTAACCTGGACTCCTGCCCAAACAGGAGGAAGGTGTTAACCAGAACAACGTTATACAGGCAATCCAAATTTCAAAACATTGCTGGACATAAGAGATGGGAAACATTTTTTGTGACAGTATGTAAATCTATATTGACCTCTTAGTCAATGCGACATGAGCCCCAGGTCTCATACTGTGTTAAGTGCTAACGCCTCAGGTCTATATCTATATGGACTGATTTAGTAATTAATTAACACAGGCTATGCATATATTATTTAATGCATTGTGTCTTTTGATGTCTATACAAAGTGAAAGTTAGGTTGTATCTGTTCTACATATTGTGTTCTTTCTCCCTCCTGGCCCCAACACGCATACATACATATGAGAGTGAGCCACCATCCATTGCAAAGGTTGTTCCCCTTCTCACTTCTTTAGTAAACACGTGTATACACACGAGAGAGAGAGAGAGAGAGAGAGAGAGAGAGAGAGAGAGAGAGAGAGAGAGAGAGAGAGAGAGAGAGAGAGATGCAAAGACAGTGGAAATTCTGGAGTACAGACGACAGTGCCCACAAAATGAGGGTCAAATTTGTATACTACTGACGGGAAATCTGTTCACATTTCTCTGATTGGAAATGCTATTCTTAGCAGGTTTGGAGGGGTTTCTGCCTTCCCGTGGATGAGAAGTGCCGTCCTTTTGCACGATCAGGACAGGATTTGGATGGCAGACATTGTGTATGTGACGACAGCGGCGGAAAAAGAACAGGTTCTTGGTCGTTGTCACCCATCATTTTTTTCAGACATGGAGTCCAGCTTCCTTGATGAATGCTGTTGTCTTCCATCGCCTCTTCAGACACGGAGTCCAACTCCCTTGATTATGAATGCTGTTGTCATCCATTGCCTTTTCAGACATGGAGTCCAGTTCCTTCATGATGAATATTGTTGCCTGCAGATTCCTTCACCCCCCCCCCCCCCCCCCCCCCCCCCCACCCACCCCACAGAGTTGTCTCCTTCAAACTGTTTGGTAACGGCCATGTCTGCGCTCGTCGTGGCTCACCTCATGGAAAAGGTTCACTTCCAGGAAGCATGGAGAACAGTGGCCACCTGGTGGATGCCCGTTGAGGCTCTGACCCTTTGTTGTCGCTCAGATCTGGTTCCTGTTCCTGTTGTAAACGATAAAAGATAAGTTATCTAACTATAACGTAGGGTTGGAGAGACGGTCGGTCAGTACACTCAGCAATGAACCGATTGCTTCCGCTGTTGCAACAATGCAACAGTCTACTGGGAAAGGGGGGGGGGGGGGGGGGGGGGGGTGGTAAGAAAAAGTTGGAGGAAGGGGATGGGGGGGGGGGTATCTGTTAACTGCTCCTTCTCCCCACTTGGGTACACTGTCATTAAACGAGGAAAAATAAAAGGTGATCAGCTACATAGCAAAAGAGAGCAAATGTCAGTGCCCTGCAACATTAACTAGACACACAGTTTGTAAAACTGGTTGGTTGCTTCGTTGGTCTGTTACTAGGTAGCTTATTATATTAGTTGGGCTGGTCATTGTCAGTCTTTCAGTTTGTCGATTCATCAATTAATCAGATCCTAAAAGCATGGATAGCCAAAAGCACAGCAGGGGTGCTTGGTTTTTCACACGAAATGAATTTTCACGCAAAATGAATACAAGTGGCAAACTATATAATTATCAGAATGACAGAGTGATGAATAAGAGAGAGAGAGAGAGAGAGAGAGAGAGAGAGAGAGAGAGAGAGAGAGAGAGAGAGAGAGAGAGAGAGAGAGAGAGAGAGGGAGAGAGAGAGAGAGAGGGGGGGTGGGGGGGGGGGGGGGGAGAGGGGGGGGGGGGCGAATTCAATAAAAAGATTAAGATTTTTTCTTATTGACTTTAATGAAATTTGAATATTGTGCTAATGTAGCCACAAAAGAACTATTTACATTTCTTGAAATACAGACGCAGATACATGACTCATGGTAACGCACCAGAACAAAAACACTTGACCTAGATTCCCCATCATTCGCCGAAAATTGATCCTGCAACAGTTAATATATGACTAGAAATTATGTGCAGTTGTACAAGAGCAATACAAAAATGATTCCATTGTGTCTGTCAGCTAAAATGTCACGTGACTTGGTTGCCAGCAGCATAGACTTGATCCTGTTCTAACAGCCGCAGAAAGTATAGTCACGACCGTCAGTAAAGATGTCCAACGACCCCCCTCCCCCCCCCCCCCCCCCCCCTCCCGACATGAGAGCAAAGTGCTTACGACCGTCAGAAAAGATGTCCAACGACACCAGCCCCCCCCCCCCCCCCCCCCCCCCCCTCCCGACATGAGAGCAAAGTGCTAGGGATGAATTGCTGCTAGTCCATTTTTTCTCTGTTCACAAGATGCGATAAACCTTGAGATCTCTCTGCTGCTGCTGAGGGGATTTCCTTTCATACCCTCTTCCCTGACTGGAGGTCCTTTTCGTCAGACATCAAGATCCTCTGGTTCCACTGAGCTTCCAAAACGCACTATCATGCTAAGAGAAGAGAGTCCGATGTTATTCGGTTCACTTTTGTGAAATATTGGGCAATGAAAGGAAGTCGTTCCTCTAGCTGAATAAAGGAGTCAAATGTCTACCGTCAAGAAGGCGTTTAAAGAGAGAGAGAGAGAGAGAGACACACAGAGAGAGAGAGAGAGAGAGAGAGAGAGAGAAGATGAGGAGGAGGAGATAGGAAGTTACCAGTCAAAAGATCACTCAAAACGTCTTCACTTCCTTTTAATTAAAATTCCTCAGTCCTGAATCTACTGAAACTATTAGCTGAAATATAACACTATGTTTTCTTCTGTTGTTTTGCGAATCCTCAATAATTATGTTCTGCCGACAAAGTGTCCCTACCATGTGACAAAAACAGAGAGAGAAGTATGTTTTAGTCCAAAATTATTGATCTGAAGGACCGAAAATTGAAAGTGGGATTAAAGTTTTGTGTCAGAATTACAAGTAAAATGGGGGTGATGTCCCCCCCCCCCCCCCCCCCCCCCCCCCCCCACATTCTTGACCCCACCATCTCTGTTTCCCTATCCTATTTTTTCTTCTTAATCACAGCTCAGGGGAAATATATAGTATACCCCCCCTGTAACTGGCAGTTCGTGACCGCCCTGCTTCGACAGATGAGCCCCTCAACCTATTTTTCACTCCTCATTGTAGCCCACTCTGCCACATATGGTAGCATTTGCTGTTTGCACCACCACCACCACCCTACCCCCCCCCCCCCCCCCATCCCCATCCCCGACACTTTCTTCTTGTAGGCTTCCACTTCCAGTCCGAAAATGGAGATTTTTTTCTTTCATGCCCCATCCTACCCAAGAGCAGTTTCCCGTCAATACAGTGAAACCAGAGTGTTGAAAACCCAAAGCCATGCACGTTTCCTTGTCGTATCCAAAGTATTTATTTTCGTCCAACTGAAAACGTCTTCATTCATGACGGAAAGAAGTATGTGTATGGGATGGGGGGGGGGGGGGGGGGGGGGGGGGGGGGGGGGTCGTCAGATGGGTGGGATGGGGGGGGGGGGGGGGGGGGGGGGAATGCCAGGAACATTTTCTCGGAAATGAAATTCAAACTGTTCAAATCATTTCTCTTTCTCTGCGCTGCTTCAAAGACTTCTCCCATAATTTTAAAAAGAAACATCTCACCATTTTCAACAGGAGGTCTATGGCAGAGACAGAGGAGGGAGTGGGATGGGAATTAAACTGCTTCAATGAAAGACTCATCTTGTCTTAATTATTTTCATCCCATCAAGAAAGCCGGCTCGTAAGTGCTTTTCTTTCCTTTTTTTTTGTTTGTTTTTGGTTTTCATTTGATGTCCACCCTCATCTAAGTTTGGGGCTAAGTGGAGTGGGGCAACCAGGCTATTTCAAACCCCACTGAACAGATCTCCTCAGAAAGAGCTTCTTTCCTTCAAATATTGAGGCCCAGGTTGTTGAAACATGTCTGCCTGGTTTATTGGCGCTTTGTAGAACATTCTGGATATTTTTGTTATCAAACTCCTCCTGGACTTTGACAAAGTGTGTGTGTGTGTGTGTGTGTGTGTGTGTGTGTGTGTGTGAGAGCGAGTGGAGGAGGTGGGGGAGGTGGCACTGCAATTAGATGGTGATGAGGACGGGGGGGGGGGGGTGGAGGGGGGGGGGGGGGGGGGGGGGGGCATATTTTCTTTTGTACTCCTCTCCGTTACGAGAGCTTTCTCTCTCTAACTGTTGAAGCCGATCTATTTAAAGTTAAGGGCGCTGTATGTTCCCTTGTCATCCAAGAGCAGTATTGGTTTTTTTTAGCCAACGGTC
>JADBJO010016308.1:27500-30000 GCA_016801955.1 Conus betulinus | reverse complement strand
ACGAGCCCATCGACGAAGATCGTCTAACAGATTCATTCGCCACCCTATCAAAGTGACCACATCACCAAAGATGATCAGGTCACTGAATACTTTGAAAGAAAATGTGGACTACAACACACACACGTTTGTCGGATGCAGAAAATATTGTTCAAAGCCATATTCTAGATTTAAAAGAACAGATAAAAAATGAACTCAAATGCTTCGCCAAAGAGAAACTAGAGTCCCTTGAAGATCTATGCAAATCACTATCTGCTAAAGTTAAAACATTAGAAAATGAAAATCACAAATTGAAATCAGATCTTGGCGAGCATAAAAGAATTATTACAGATCTCAAGAAGCAGCTTGCCACCAGTTCTTCTCATGAGTACCCCCCATTGAAACCTGCCTGTGAACCTGCCATGTCCACTGCCCCTGTTCTTTTTTCTACTGCCTTGAAGAGGACCAGTCAGAATCAAGCGACGACGACATCACAGATGCACAGATCTCCTAAGACCACCAGCCCTCCACCCCTACCCAACTACCCAGCGGTCAACCCAGTCCCACCTCCGTCCAAGTAAAAAACACTCTCTGCACCCAGCCCCTCTCCCACCCTTTCCCACCTCCCTTCCCCTGACCTAGCTGACACCAGTCTCCATGCCAACCCCGCCCCTCCCAAGTTAGACAGTGCTCCTGTCTACTCCATCCCAGTTACAAATCGTTTTGATCCATCACCATCATCACCTGATCCTCAGTCCATTCCTGTCCATGTCTCCAAAAGACAAAGAGCTACTCCCAGCCCACCCCATTGTCTCCAACAAACATCACTGGAAGAACAGACGGACTGTTTGATTATAGGAGATTCCACAATACATAACATGGATGCACATAAAATGAACACAGGTAGCTTCAAATCAGTTCAGAAAATCAGTGTGTCCGGTCTCAAGGTCTCTGACATAAAACACTGGCTTGAATCCCGTCCACCCAATGCCCATGTGGATAGAGTTATTTTGCATGTAGGAATCAACGACTGTAAAGGAGGAGAGATTACAACACACCAATGGAGGGCTCTCCTTTACTCATGTCAAACGACCTTCCCCAGTGCAACAGTCGTGGCCTCTTCCATCATCCCCGCATGTGGTAGACATTTAATGAATCCAGCCATTGTTCAGTCCAACCTAAAGCTTCAGACAGTATGCAGGGAACTGTCTGCAGTATTTGTAGACAACAAAGATTCCTTTCTTGCTAGGAGTGGTGCCCCCAGGAAAGACATGTACAAATCTCCCCTAGACATCAGCCACAAAGGTCTACTCAAACTAGCATGGAACATCAAATACTGTGTTAGTGCCTCATCTACACACACCTCCGCCTGCTGCTGCAAGCCTCAGATGTCAGTACAACACACACGCCAACACACCATCAGCCCCCATGTTCCGGCCAGTGCTGCTCAACCGTCCAGCGATACGCCTCAGCGGTCGCCACGCAGTTCTACACAGGCCACGCCCCCCTGTTGAGAGCCCCAGCTTCTCAGATTCCGATGGCCGGCCCTGTCAGTACTTCGGTGACTAACGCCAACGCGCAGAGCACAGGACCCCAACCACTGCCCACGTATGGCACCGCTGTTCCCGCCGCGGTGCCTCCCTCCACCCCCACTAATCCTCTACAGGCCATTGCTGAAGCAGTGCGATTGCTCCAGGCAGCCTGTGGCCTTTCTTCAGTGTGAAGACTATTTTGTAAGAATCATCCCTTCCACCACACCCACCAGCCCCATAAAAAAACTTGGGGGAACTAGACGTGTGTTATATGTACAAGTCCTTGCCATAAGTGTGTGTGTGTGTGTGTGTGTGTGTGTGTGTGTGTGTGTGTGTGTGTGAGAGAGAGAGAGAGAGAGAGAGAGAGAGAGAGAGAGAGAGTGTGTGTGTGTGTGTGTGTGTGTGTGTGTGTGTGTGTGTGTGTGTGTGTGTGTGACTTTCATCCTTCCTTGCCAGACTGAGAACTAATCCTCGGATACTACTTGTGCGTGTCATTATGTTCTTAGCAGTAATAACTATCTTTTTCACATCGGCATCTATTGTTGACAGTGATCACCGTAGGCTGTGCTGAAACACTTTATGTTCTACTGATTTACTATCGAAACCACTCGTGTCACTAAGACATTTCGCCCCATGTTTCAGAAATGACTGATCTGTGTGGCTCGTGAATCATATGTGCCTTCACTGAATGCCAGACTAAATTTGAGTTTTAATAACCTGTGTTCAGTGGACGTGACTGATTGGAGAGCGCTCCATAAGTGCAACGCATTTGTGCAAAACAGACTTGGACCTATAGACAATTCAATCTGAGTCAGCATATATATGTATGATCAGAATTATGAGTTGGTGGTGACTCTGTGCGTGCAACATACAGGAATTGTGTTTTTTTTTTTTTTTGTCTTGCACTACCTCGTCCTGTACAACCTGACAGCAATTAGTGTGTGCACATTAGACTGTAAGTGCTTTCTCAGTCACCTATTTGCGAACCACTG
>JADBJO010016308.1:5000-17500 GCA_016801955.1 Conus betulinus | reverse complement strand
GATCATTGTGATAGCCTGTCATCCCCAAATCAACATACAAGAGTTCATGATGGTCAGTTAAGTATCCATGATCAGCCCTGTGGGGGAAAAAAACCCCCCCCCCCCCCCCCCCCCCCCTCTAGGTAACGGGTGCTTTTCGCAGTTTTGATCAGGTTATTGTACTGCGTCATCTATATGATACTTATCCACCATTAATTAGGTTAACATATGACCAGGAAGAAAAAAAAAACAACACACATGTGATAATTTGTCGGTTCTACAATGGAACGCACGTTCCTTGTCAACTAATCTTGATAATTTGTGTATGCATCTTTCTAGAAAATTTCATCATGTACTCTCCTTCAGTCCCTAAATGTCACTCAGCAAGTTGCCAAAGTTACAAGGCTTACTATCCCCCGTTTTTCATATATGCAAAGATTCTGATAAAGTTAGTACAGCTATCTATATACAATGTGGTTTAGATTACACGTACGTTAGTCCTCTTTCTTTTACAAAAGATACGGTTAATGTGTCGGCATCCTTTATAAAATTGAAAGTTTCAAACAATCAAATTTACATTTTGCATCAGTTTATTACCCTAAGGGCCCTGATGGGCAAAATACTAATTGGTTACGTTCTCTAAACTGTTTCTAAAGAAAAGTGGATCGTTGGTGGCGATTTCAATTCTCATGCTCCTTTCTGGATAAAGGTTGTCAAAATAGTTTCTCACCCTGATTTTCTGGAAACTGTTGTGGATTCATCTTTAGTTTTGCTTAACGACGGGAGAACTACGCGCATCCCAGACATATCTCATCATAGAGCATCGGCGCTTGATCTACCTTTGTTTCACCTGCTTTAGCATTAACAGCAAAGTGGGATACAGTCAATGACTCACTAGGTAGTGACCATGTGCCAATACTTTATCTTTTAAAGAATCCGTTGGATCCGAAGTTAGTGGTGAAGATGTTATACCTAAATTTAATTACATAAAGACAAATTGGGAAACTTTTCAAAATTACCTCACTGAGAAGAATGAGAGTGAAGTTATTTGTGAGGATGTTAACATCTTTTTTGATAACTTTCAGAAAGCAGTTCTTGAGGCTGCTGCTCTAGCTATTCCAAAAAAAGGATAAAAAAGGTGTGAAAACATTCTCAGGGAATGTCTGGTGGAATCAGGCTTGCGAGGAGGCTGTTAAAGCAAAAACATTAGCTAGCTTATCTTAACTGGCTAAAAGTTAGAAAAGTTCCTGTGCAAGAGAGATAAAAGATGCAGCTCATAAAGAAATGTGCAGTACAAAAATAAAAGCAAACAGAGTTACAGCGCAAGCAAAAAGACAATACTGGTCACAGTTCTGTCTAAATGAAGTATCTGACTGTAAAGACTTGAAAAAGGTGTGGGGGATAAGGTGAAAGAAATGAAATGAAATCGGGCATTAAACTCCAAGATTACCCGATCAAAACAACAAGTAAAGAATTTCTATCTCCCAAAGAAAAGGCTGAGGAATTTGCATCTATGTACGTTAAAAAAACATGTTGTACGGAATGTTTGCCTAATGAGCAAAAGTCGTTTAGATTGAAAGAAAAAAAATACTGATAACTATAGAGATAGAGATCCTGTACCAAACAACAATAGTACTATAAATGTATCAATATCTTTACAGGAAGTCAGGAATGCTATCCGTCTGCTGGGAAATAAAAAGGTTTCGGTTGGTTTGGATGGGATTTCTTACACTATGTTAAACCATTTACCAGAGAACTGGATAGTCATTTTACATAAATTATTTAACAAATGTTGGGAATGTGGACAAATTCCCGATATGTGGAAGACGTCTATTGTGACTCCTATTCTAAAGCAGGGCAAGCCTCGGTCTGAGACGTCTAGTTATAGACCCATTTCAGTCACGTCTCATACTGGAAAAGTCATGGAAAAAATAGTAAATTTCAGAATGGCCTATTACTGTGATAAAAATGATGTATTTCTCTTCACATCAAGCTGGATTTAGAAAAGGACGAAGTACAATTGATCACCTGACACGACTAACTACTCATATTAAGAAACAGTTTTCTAAACGTAAAAGTGTCCTTGCTTCCTTCTTTGATCTTACTAAAGCTTACGATAGAGTGTGGCACAGCCGACTATTGTACAAATTAAACAAATTGGTCTTTCTGGTCACGTCTACAATTATGTGAAATCCTTTTTTTAAGTGGGAGACACATAATGACCAAAGTTGGTGTGACTTTATCATCCTCAAGATCTATAGATATGGGAATTCCACAAGGTTCTATAATCTCCCCTTTGTTATTCAACGTAATGCTATATGACTTATATACATGTTTTTTCATCATATACCAAGGTAGCTCAATATGCTGATGACATTGCAATATGGATTAATGTATCTTTAAAGAAAAGAACAAATTTTACGTCACATAAATTATATTCAGAAGCTCTTTCAGAATGAGCTGGGATGAATTAAATAGTTATATGCATTTGAACGGCTTTCAATTCTCTGTGTTGAAAAGACACATTTGGTTCTCTTTAACAATGGATATAACCCAAGCAACTTGCCTATATTCTTTCTGGGAGGACGGGAAATTTTTTATAAACTTAGGCGTCCTACTTACACCAAAACTAAACTGGAAAAAGCATATAGACTCGATAGTTACTAAAGCGGTTAAAGTTTGAATTTTCTAAAAAATTGTCAGTCACTCTCCATGGGGACAGGATCCCAAAGTTTGTTGCATTTAGCAACCAGTCTTGTACGATCAAGATTGACTTACGGACAGGAGGTATTCTTTTCAGCTCAGCGATCGCATCCTTTCCCGTACGTCGCCAAAATTTTTGCGCGCTCTACTTCCTGGGTGTGCAGAAACCCATGCTTTCAATGGAGGAATGACCCCTCGCCGCACGCCGTGGGTGTACAGTAACCAATGGTTTCTGTATAGAAACTAATCCCTCGCCATACGCCGTGGGTGTACAGTAACCCATGGTTTCTGTACAGAAACTAATCCCTCGCCGTACGCCGCGGGGTGTACAGTAACCCATGGTTTCTGTATAGAAACTAATCCTTTGCCGTACGTTGTGGGTGTACAGTAACCCATGGTTTGTGAGTAAGAGCTAATCCCTTGCCGTACATCGTGGGTGTACAGTAACCCACATCAGCTCGTAAAGCAACTTTGACTTTTCCTTCAGCAAACTTGCATGTACAATTCCATTTGCATGCGTTTACAAGTGTATTGTGAATCAGTTGTGCCTGCAAGATGATAGTCTTGTTTGCTACTTGCGTGTGCTTGTATGCACCCAACCTGGACTTTTTCTCCTTCCTTTTTTCCTACAAGTCCCCGTATTTCCCATGGCCGACATCTTGGCATTCCAGGCTTTTCTTCATTTCGATGTAATTGGGTTAAAAAAAAAACACATATCGCTGCTAGCGCCCTAATTTATACTATAATCAGTACTGCTGAAACAGATTTTAGATCAATGGATTTCAGACATACAATAATATCACAAAAAAAGGCATTATCAATCAGTTCTCCCAGTGAATCTCTTTTCTAAGGAAAAACAAATCACTCGGAATTGTTGTAGATAAATCAATCTAATGTAATAACTGATAGTAATAAAAAACTTATCGCAGACTTGAACTGGGATGTGATTGTGACGTCAACGTAAATTATGACGTCAACTTAAAATGACATAGGTAACTACATGACGAAAATAATAATATTGACGAGAGGAGAGAGAGCAAGAACTAACGGCCGAGGCTTTGGTGTGCAGCTTATTTTTTTTGTTAAAATCGTCGTTTTCTCCGTAGTGATACTATGTGAAGTTGACGTCATAATTTACGTTGACGTCACAGTGATTCACGCGTCTCTCTCTGTCTCTAGCGGCAAGCACGCATGACGTCACACCCACAACATATGGCGCGAACGGTTTTTTTTCATTGTAAGTGTGGGTGGCCTCACACCCCACGACGTACAGCGCGCAAAGTTTGTTCTTTGAGAGTATGGGTGTAGTCACACCCATGACGTACTGTATATTTAGTGTCTATTTATATCCACAAACATATGGCGCGAACGGTTTCTTCTTTGTAAGTATGGGTGGCCTCACACCCACGACGTACAGCACGCAAGGTTTGTTCTTTGAGAGTATGGGTGTGATCACACCCACGACGTACTGTATATTTATTGTTTAATCATTTCTTTGTTTATGCACAAAACAAAATAATTTTCAGGTGATATGTAGTATGATACATTATAGACAAAGTCATGAAATTTCAGGAAAGTTGAATCAAAATTACTTGAGTTACAGAGCAAAAAAACCATGTGTGTGGGTGGTTTCACACCCACGGCGTACGGGAAAGGTTAAAGAAACTTCAAAGAATTGACAGTAAAGCTGTAAAGTTGGCCCTGGGTGTACCTGTGCACACTAAGTCCTCTGAAGTTTATAAAATAGCAGGCCTTTTGCCACTTGATGAAGAAAGAAAATTAAGTTCTGTAAAAATATGTAGTGAAACGGATTGCCGTGGACGACCTTGAAGAGTTAAATACACGATCCGACATTGATTTTTCGAAAAATGCACAGAAAAATTCAAATTTAGAGACGCTTCGTTCATATGTTTCAGACGTTTTTTAATTCATCAAGATTAACCCACACGAGGTAGCGCCTCGCGTACTGGTTCCGCCGGTACCCCCTGGGAACTAACGGAAGTAAAAAGTTAACATTTTTTCTTCTGATTTAAATAAAGCGATGTCGCCGCATGTGTTAGCAGCATCTGTCAAAACTGACATGGAAGAAAAGTTTACTAACTATTTGAAAGTATACACTGACGGCTCAGTTCTTGATGATGGTAGTGCGGGATCTGGCTTTGTAATTCCAGATTACAAAGCTGAAAAAATCATATTATTTAGGTAAGGGTCATTCCATATTTACAGCTGAACTTGTTGCTGTCCTGATGGCATTAAATTATTTAATTTTCTTGCCAGTCTCAATATTAAATATCCTGTTTTGTGTTGATTCACAGTCAGTATTAAAAAGTTTGCATTGTTTTGAAAATACACAGAGAGAGGAATTATTATTTGAGATTAAGTACATGTTGCACTGTCTTTACATGAAAGGTACTAATGTTGTATTTTCGTGGGTCACATCGCACACCTCCTTCATTTTTAACGATCAAGCAGATAGAGCAGCAAAAAGGGGAGCAAAGAATAAATTAGGTAGTCTTAAGGTTGACTGTCCTTTGTCACACAAGGAAATTAGTCATATAATCGAAAGGGATTTCTGGAGTCAATACAGTTCCTCATCAAAACCTCGTCAGCAAACTCTGTCAAACTTTGTGTCGATTAGCCGACCGGTTTCAAGCCTGGCTTTTAGACTTTTATGTAATTCCCTACGAACCAAGTATTGCCAGACTGTTAAGTGTGTATGTCGTGGGGATCTTTCAGTTCAACATGTGATTTTTGATTGTGAACTAACGAAACCCTTTTTGAATGGTGTTATACCAAGTGCTGACACTGGGCTTGTTAATGTGTTTGACTTTTTAGATTCGTTGCCAGTTGTTTCTCTTGTTAAATTAACGAGTTTTGGAAAGTCCATTAACGAGACACCTTTTTGAAAGTCCATTAAGGAACATTTTATAATCATAATCGTAAGTTAGATTACTTTAGTTATTTTTCTCTAATTTTTCATAGTTACTGTCCTATAATTCATCTATCCTTTATTTTTGTTCTATGTAACCACATCGTCCTCTTCTCTTCTTTTATGATAATAGTCTAAAATTGTTAAACACTATGTTATTTAGACGTCTGCAATCACCTATATGTGTGACGAGACGTAAAACAGAATTCCTTCCATGCACACACACAATGTTGCATGGCAACCTTCCAACTCAAAATGGATACGCTTAAACGCCGTCTGTTTCAATCCCCAGGCTACACCATTGCAGAAAACGGAGTATGTTGGTTATTCAGTGGAACTCCTGGGCAAACAATTTCGTTAGAATGAGTTTCAGACATCCAGAGACCAAACCAACCAGGTGTACCGTGCATAGAGACTGAGCTATGTACTGATTCGAGGGCAGGGTGCATTCCCACCTCCTGATCTGGATGCGTCACACCTCTGCCCAAATATCATCTGATGCTGCCAGACCACATCAGTCTGGAGCCCAGTACAATCTACTGTCAGAGAAAATCCTGTATAGCAGAGGGTCATAGCTCAGGTCACGGCCTGTACCTCCAATGCCTTCTCCACCTCCAACTGTTAAGGGGATCAGGAGTCAGCACAGGCGTTGTGCTCACACTGACGTTACTACTGTCATACCATCATGCAGGGGCGGGGCAGGGAGGGAGGGGAGACGGGGGAGGGACTGCAGCGGAAATGGAAACCTAGTTCCAAGAGAAAAATGACTACGCCACCGGACAAACCAATGACAAAACAAACACGACGCCTTCCCAGACCTCTTGGGTCTTCTTCTTCAGGAACATGAAAAACCATTTGGGACCATTTAACACGAAGAACGAGCAATCGCTCACTTTTTTCATCATGATGGGGCAAGAGTTACTCTACTTCTTCGTACCCGTCGCGTTTTGTCATATCATTTGTTTGCTTTGTTCGTTAAGCGGCATAGTCCTTTTATTGTTTTGAAAGAAAAGGCTGATTCAATCCCACACAAAGAGCGATTCCAATGAAGATATTCCTGATCAACCCCAATCGAATTACTGCCCTTTGTTTTTCTTGCAAGAACTACTGCCTTTTGCTCTTCTTTCTTCTTCTTCTTTTTTTTTTTTTACAAGGTTTCTTTAATTGTTTTTCTCAATATCGATTCACCTTGTGCGCATGAAAGAAAAGCATGAAAAGGACTACAGATGGAGTGAACATAAAGCCGATTGTATTGAATTAGAAAGAAAGAATATGGACAATAAATATGAAGAGGGGAGCCGGAGGCGTGTGGGTGTGTGTGTGTGTGTGGGGGGGGGGGGGGGGGGGGGTCAAAAAGAGGAATGATTTAGTTCCGTTGAACCTATATTTGTTGGTGGGTGGCTGATGTGTTACAGTGGTGGGTTGCTGTTGTTAAGTGTCATCGTTCTGTGCATTCTTTGCCACGCTGCTCATTAATGATGCTCTCCCATACACAAACCACACTTGAGTTCATCCGGACACAGCCTTAGCCACAACAAATCCACAGGGAGTAATGTGTTTCAGAGAGAACTAATATCAACAGGAACAACTGACAAATAAAATCAGCACGTGAAGGTCTATGTAGCCAGGTGCTCATATGGGCACGTCTCTAGGGGTGACCCTCAGCAGATGAAATGGTCTGTTCGGGAGTTACCTTTCCCCTTACCTCCCCTGACTGATCAATCTTGGATTAGTTAGTGTCAACTCCTTGAAATGGGAATGCCTCAGAACCTATATCATTATTATGTCTATGTCGCTGAAGTCACACAAATGAATGTATTTGATTCTTTACAACTGTGTTGGACCAAAAGCCTATATTTTTCTAAACTAAACTGGTATTTTGCACGATCGATTTTGGCGTCATTTCTTATCCATCACCTTCCAGTTGAAGTGGTTTGTTCAGGAATTACCCCCCCCCCTTACCCTCCCTTGACTGATGAATCTGGATTGTTTGTGTGTTACTCTTTAACATTCAAGTGCCTCAGAACCTATATCATTATTATGTATACGTCGCTAAAGTCACAACAATGAATGCATTTTATAACCTTGGACCAAAAAGCTCATATTTTCCCTGAACTGGTTTCTTGCACAATCAATTTTGGCGTCATTTTTTTATCTTCCACCGACCAAACCTGGACTATTTTTTTGATATGCCAAAAGTTTGTGAGAAAAAACTGTCGAATCCGAAAACGTTCATTCAAGTCAATTGCGTAAGCTCTCATTTTGTGGATCGCATGCCTATGATCTTTTCCGCACAAGTTTGCGACTTTGCGACTTGACTGACGATGCCGACCTGTCTGGAACAGTCGCGTTCTTCGTTCCACTTTGTGTCATTGTCGGAGTTGTGCGCTAACGGTCACTCTAGGAAATTCAGACTTCCCGATCAAAATGTTGTTGATAACTCCATGTCTATGATAAATACAACTGAAAATGTATAGACATTACTGGTCCGTTTCCACAGAGTATTTTTCCATCGAAAATCGTATGAACAGAACTCATGTCGACACATCTAGCCAGGCGAGGAGACAAAGCCAGTTGTGTTTTTCATCGGTACTCCAAGACCAAGTTTAATCCCAACAATGTCTCAGATACCAGTCTTTCTAACGGACGGCGAAGACGACAACACGGAAGCTACACAGAAGCTACACAGCGCCAACTTGTGTCAGTTACGCCTCGCCAGGCCCGTTTGGTCTGCGGCACCGTGTTGCTGATGACATATATATCCGCTTTCCTTCACTTTGCTATGTTCGTAATAATAAATTGCGTCTGTCTCTCCTCTTATTACAAAAAAAAAAAAAAAAAAAAAGCTGTTCATACATGGTCTTTGTCAACGATTACTTCCTTTGGCAAAACATTTTTTTTTTTTTTCTCTCGGATTCACAAACTGGTTGAAAGGGTGGATCCAAGATCTCTCTCTCTCTCTCTCTCTCTCTCTCTCTCTCTCTCTCTCTCTCTCTCTCTCTCTCTCTCTCTCTCTCTCTCTCTGCTTTTGCTATTTTCATAATTATTGATTGCGCAATTTCTCCTATTGCTACAAAAAGGTGTTCATACGTGATAGCAGACTTAGGAAAAAAAAAAGCAAAACTTGATTTTTGTGTCTGTAAGACTAAGTGAGGTATCATTCATACAAAAGCAGCGCTTACGGTCTTTCTTATTCTTCCTTTCTTTGTGTGTAAGGTAAGGTAAGGTAAGGTAAGGTAAGGTAAGGTAAGGTAAGGTAAGGTAAAGGTAAGGTAAGGTAAGGTAAGGTGAGGTAAGGTAAGGTTGCCTAGAACCCAGCCAACCGCACAGGGCCATATCAGAGCTGTCACCACGTTAAAATCAACTCAAAAGTCATCCAAAACAAAACAAAACTAAAACCCTTCTCACATTTGTTTTAAAATACATCTTCTAAAACGCACCAGAAACTTCGTTGAAATCTTGTGTGTGTGTGTGTGTGTGTGTGTGTGTGTGTGTGTGTGTGTGTGTGTGTGCACACGCACGCGCGCGCGCGCGAGCCCGTGCATACATGCATGCGTACGTAGCTGCATATTTCCGCCAAGGAAGGAATTACTTCCCTTGTCTGAATATGGTCAGCATTTGTTTGAATAGAAAACAAACACAAACTCCTTCTGCATGGATTCATTCTCCGATTTTAATCACCAACAATGTCATACAGCGACACCATTATCCAGCTTAACATGCTTCATAATATTCCTTGGGTTCTGAAGTTGTCGTCCCATAGTCTATGAATATGTTGGGAATGCTTTGAACGGACTGCGAAGAAGACAACACGGAAGCTACACAGAAAGCGCCAACTTGTGTCAGTTCCGCCTCGCCAGGCCCGTTTGGTCTGCGGCACCGTGTTGCTGATGACACACGCACTCACACATGTACACACCTGCAAACACAGACACACACACACACACACAGACACACACACACACACACACACACACACACACACACACACACACACACACACACACACACACACACACACACACACACACACATTATTGTTATCTTGCCAGAAAAAACGTCAAGTGTAATTTCAGATGATAATTAGGTAATGTAATCACTGACTGAACATGACACGTAAGACGTCTTCAGCATTCTTTAATGACATTTCGTTCATGAAGAAAGGAATTGGTCAAAGCAACATCCCAGGCAACGTGACAAACAGAAGAAAAAACACACACAAAAACAACACACACATAAGACAGAACAGACAGGCCGAGAGGAAATACGAGAGTCAGACAGACAGACAGACAGACAGACACGGAGAGACACAAGAGGCACAGCGATGAGTAGAGACGAAAGAGTGAGACAACTAGAGATAGACAGAAGAAAGCAGGGATGGGAAGATGTACAAAATGACAGCAACCAACAACAGCAACATGAACAAAAGACATCCAGCAAAAAAATAAATAAATAAAAATAAATAAATAAATAACTGACGAACGACTTATAAAAGAAATCAAGAGAGAAAGACAAAAGAAAGAAAGGACTTTGAAAGTGGGGGGGGGGGGGGGGGGGGGGGGGGGGGGGGGGGGGGGGGGGGGGGGGAGAGAAGAAGAAGAAAGAGAGAAGTAGAGAAAAAGAAGATACACAGGAAAAAAAGAGAACGAAAGAAAGGGAGTAAAGAAGACTGGAGGATAGAAAGAAAGAGAAAGAAGAACAGAAAAGAAAGAAAGAATCGAAAAAAAAGAAAGAAAGAAAGACATCACAAAGGAACAAAAAAGAAAGAAGTTGCCCCATGATCATACCAAAACAAGACACATGGATCAGATTGACACAGGACAGACAATGGTGTTGCCATGGATCAGTCAGTTGCGAATGGATAGTCAGTTACCCCATGGAGCAGTCAGTTGCCACATGGATCAGTCAGTTGCGCCATGGATCAGTCAGTTTGCGCCATGGAGCAGTCAGTGCCCCCATGGAGCAGGATCAGTTGCCCCATGGATCAGTCAGTTGCGCCATGGATCAGTCAGTTGCGCCATGGAGTCAGTCAGTTGCGCCATGGATCAGTCAGTCAGTTGCGCCATGGATCAGTCAGTTGCGCCATGGATCAGTCCGCCCAGCCATACAGCAACAGGTCTACACAGCAGGATCAGTCACCAGCCACCAGAAAGAGATCAACTCTCTCTCCATAAGATGAGGCTGTTAATCTAAACGGACACGACTCACTCAGAACTTTTCCCTCACTTCATGATGAAAGAGTGAGAACTGAAATTCCGCCTATAGAACAGACATGTATAACCTGTGCGTAAGCAAGTAAAGTTGATGTGTGAAATTGCACTTGACTTGTGTCAGTTCTCTGTTGTTTCAATCAGTGTTTGAAGTTCTCTCTTCAATTCTGTCTCTCGGAGCTACAAGTACTTTTCAGAGTACAGGCCTAAGGAAACTTATCTCAGAGCCACTATGGAGTACTTTAACAGTACCCAGAATAAGGGAACATTTCTTTCGATGACTAGTTCCGGAAAGTTGCTCCTTCCACCACTAGTAAGAGAGAGGGTGGAGGTGAAAAATGATAATATAATAATTCTAATAGAGAAATTATTCCAAGTCCTTCCCCTACAGGGACCCATCTACGACTCTCAACATCTTGTCACATACGTTTACATATGTTAGTTCACGTTTGAGCCCGGAATATTTTTATTAGCAACAACAACAGGATCCCCCCCCCCCCCCCCCCCCCTCTTGACCTGATCATTCTTGTTGCTGTTGTTCTGTTTCTTGAGGTTTTTTTCCTCCTCACAAAGGCTCTCATGTAATTAATTGTTGCAGTTTTTTTCCCCATGTATTCTGTTTGATTTGCTTCTTACTATATATATGGATTTTTTTCTTGCCCAGAGGGCCCGATGTAACAAATAGTCCACTAATCTCTTAAAATGAAATTCGTTCGTTTTATCTCTCTCTCTCTCTCTCTCTCTCTCTCTCTCTCTCTCTCTCTCTCTCTCTCTCTCTCTCTCTCTCTCTCTCTCTCTGGGGGGCCGTCTCCATAGTCGATCAGTCTTCTGTGTTTAACCGCTCTCTCTCTCTCTCTCTCTCTCTCTCTCTCTCTCTCTCTCTCTCTCTCTCTCTCTCTCTCCCCCTCTCGTCTCTCCTCTCTCTCTCTGTTTCTCTGCCTCTCTCCCCCCACTCTCTGCTCTCTCTTCTCTCCATTTTCAGACTGTTCTCCCCTCTGTCTGGCTGCTCTCTCTCTAATCTCTCTTCCGCTCTTTTTGATGACTGTCTCCATAATCAGTCCTCTGCCTTTCATCAGTCCTCTCTCTCTCTCTCTTATTATTTATTTATTTTATGTATGTAGATGTATATATATACAATAACCTACTGTTCACCCCAGAGTGTCTCAACATAGTCACCTAGACTCCAACAGTACCCCCACCTTTCATCTCTCTTTCTCCCCACCCTCCCCTTCCAACAGTACCCCCACCTTTCATTCTCTTCTTCCCCCCCCTCCCTTCCAACAGTACCCCACATGTATCTCCTTTCCCCCACCCCTCCTCAACAGTACCCTCTCTGTCATCTCCTTTCCCCCACCTCCTCTCCTAACCCCCCCTTCATCTCAACCCCCACCCTCTCCCCTACCACAACTACCCCACCTGTCATCTCTCTTTCTCCCCCCTCCTCCCCTCTCCAACAGTACCCCAACCTGTCATCTCCTTTCTCCCCACCCTCCTCTCCCAACAGTACCCCCACCTTTCATCTCCTTTCTCCCACAACCCTCCCCTTCCTCCTTTCTCCCCCCCCCCCCCTTTTCATCTCCTTTCTCCCCACAGTCCCCTTCCCAACAGTACCCCCACCTTTCATCTCCCTTCTCCCCCCTCCCCTCCCCTTCCAACAGTACCCCCACCTGTCATCTCCT
>JADBJO010016307.1:30000-35000 GCA_016801955.1 Conus betulinus | reverse complement strand
GTTTCATTCTTTGGTACAAATCTGGAACAGGTCTCCTGCATATTCATGTTTGCAGCCGCTCAGGATGCCCATTTTCTACGACGACGGTTTTTCTTGTCAGAGAGCAAGGGAGACAGCGAATCAGTGAGTCAGTGAGCGAGCGAGTGTACGAGAGAGAGAGGGGAGAGAGAGAGGGGGAGAGAGAGGAGGAGAGAGAGAGAGAGAGAGAGAGAGAGAGAGAGAGAGAGAGAGAGAGAGAGAGAGAGAGAGAGAGAGAGAGAGATTTTCTCTAAATGGCATTTTCCATCTTAACCCCAGTCGATTTCCTAGATTAGCACTGTCTGGCGAATTCCCTGTTGGCCAAGTGCTGGCTCACACAGCGGTAACAGGAGGAAGACAGATGGTTTGTATGCAGATCTGATACACTGCACACTGTCAACGTGCAGTGTCAATGAGGAACAGTGAACATGGGAAAAGGGATAGGACGTAGGGGAAGGTGATGAAGGGAGGGGGGGTCGAGTTCGGCTTAACTGGCTGTCAGCCATGACGAATTACTGCCATTAAGGTGAGAGAGAGAGAGAGAGAGAGAGAGAGAGAGAGAGAGAGAAGTGTGTGTGTGTGTGTGTGTGTGTGTGTGTGTGTGTGTGTGTGTGTGTGTGTGTGTGTGTGTGTGTTAATGAATATTAATGGCATAATTTATCACAGCTGTCGGCTAGGAACCTGAATGTCTTTCCTTCTCCCTCCGGTTTCATCAGGTACCTCCCCAACATTCTCACAGTCCCACTACTTCTACTCTATCTCAAGGTACACTCGGTATGAATTGTCCTCAAGTTCCATTTACCCACCATCTGACTACCATGTTTCATCGCTGTCACAGCACCAAGTACAATAGCCGAAGATGTGGTCGACCGATATTTCTGTTCCAGTCAAATCTCCTGGGGGTGGGGGGAGGGGGGGGGGGTGTGACCAGGATAGAAAATGTAATCCTGTGGAAAATGATTTCCTCTGACAGATTTTTCATTTTCGGCATGCATACGCAAGAGATCTTTCTGAACTCTGAATCAAAAGAAAATGAGAGTACACTCAGTCTTTGCTTGGTGTGCTGTCCATAGCACTTATGTCAGCGACGACGTTGGTCCTTTTTTTTAGGTCAAGAGAGTGGGGGCTACCACAAGCCTGTGAGTGGTTTGATGGGCATTCACATTTTGGTGGATGTAAAGGTGAGACTGGCTGTCTTTGAAGACAGTGAGAATTCCATTGCCTGGTTATGTTTTCATTTCATGGCCAGCCTGCTGGGTGAGGCAGTAAGAAACTGGGAAGCCTTCATATAGTGGTTAATGTACAGGCTAATAATTGGAGTAGTGTATGTTTAATACACATTTCATTGTGGTCAATGTAGAGGTTAAAAATCGGAGCAGTGTATATTTAATGCACGCCTTCATAGTGGCTAATGTAGAGGCTAATACTTGGAGTAGTGTATGTTTAATACACACCTTCATAGAGGCTAATGTAGAGGCTAACAATTGGAGCAGTGTATGTTTAGTACACACCTTCACAGTGGCTAATGTAGAGGCTAACAATTGGAGTAGTGTATGTTTAATACACACCTTCATAGTGGCTAATGTAGAGGCTAACAATTGGAGTAGTGTGTATGTTTAATACACATCAGTCCAAACAAACTTGTTCCAAAGATTTGAATACTCATGATAGATGGCATCTCCTCTTGCACTGTATCAAATTGTATAATATTGTGTTGTGTTGAGCTGTGTTGTACTGTGTTGTGTCGTACCTGCTACAGTCAAGCACAACTCACCCAGACCTCTTCAAACTGATGTCCTTGGCACTTGTCAACAATGATGGACGAGTAGCAGTATGTACTACACTGTATTGTGTTGTGTTATGGTGTATCATGTTGGACAGTGTTGTGTCTCGACTCTCTCTTCTTACTGAGAGTCATCGAGTATGGATGACTTATTCAGATAATTGTTGTATTATTTAGAAGAACAGTAATCAACAAGAAATTACTCACTGTACATCGATTGACAGCGATCTTTAAGAGGATGACGCTTGATCAGTTACATGTACCAATACAACAGCAACAGCAAGGCATCCATTAACTAGTTACACTGGCTGTCAGAAACATGCTCCACGTGAATCAATGCCCTGCTGAAGGAAATCCATTTTTCACTCGCTTGCATTGGGATGGATCAGCTGTTGACTGTGATGTATACATCACAAGCACCACTATATTTGCTACCGTGCTGCAATGGCAGTGTGAGGAATTCGACTGACGTACGTGAATACCTGTTTATGCAAATGACCTCTTCAATCGACATTCCACTCCTTCAATTATGACCTTCCCCGACGTAGATCATTTTTTTTTTATATCCTGCAGGGTGGACAGAAAGGGTTTTCAAAACGTCATACTCTGACCCTCTGGAGCTGTTCAAAACTCATGGCAGTCAGCTTTGCAGGCACACGTTCTAACCATTTGACTGTTGGCCCATGGAAGGGAAATAAAATAGCAGCAACGAAGCTATCCGTCATCCCAAAAACACGTCAGTATCATCATCTGTACAGCTTCCAGATTGAAAATGCCGGTGGAACACCTACAGACAGGACAGTGAACGTCACTCAGTGAACAGGAAAGCTAAGCAGCGTTGGTGTTCAGAGAAACACAATCTGCCAACACACAATGGCTAAATGCAGTTTCATTTCCTTTGGTACAAATCTAGAACTGATCCCATGCATATTCATGTTTGCAGCCTCGCAGGATGCCTGTTCTCCTACAATGGCTTTCCTTGTCAGAAAGAGAGAGAGAGAGAGAGAGAGAGAGAGAGACAGACAGACAGACAGACAGACAGACAGACAGGCAGACAGACATAGACAGACAGACAGACAGACATACAGACAGACAGACAGACAGAGACAGACAGACAGACAGACAGACAGACAGATAGACAGAGAGAGACAGACAGACAGACAGACAGACAGACAGAGACTGAGAGAGCTTTTCTCGTAAACTACATTTTCTATTTTTGCACCAGTCGATTTGTTTGGATTAACAATGCCTGCCAATCTCACCATTGGCTGATGTGCTGGGCACCCAGTTCTGGGTCACACAACAGTAGCAGGAGCAAGACAGATTGTCTGTATGCAGATCTGATACACTGCACACTGTGTGATCACTCAGAGAAAGTGACAAATGGGATGGGAGTGGCAATGGGGTGGTTGATCACAGAGGGGAGAGGAGGAGAGAGTCTGGCTTAACTAGCTGTCAGCTATAACAAACTACTGCAATTAAAGAAGAGAGAGAGAGAGAGAGAGAGAGAGAGAGAGAGAGAGAGAGAGAGAGAGAGAGAGAGGAGAGTATTTTTTGCGTGCGCATGAATATTGATTGTGGTAATCTGTCAAAGCTGTCAGCTTCGAAAGCTGAATTACATTCCTCCTCCCACTCTTCTCCTGAATTACTCTCTCAGTATCCTGACACTCTCGTTACTTCAACTCAAAGCACACTAAATATAAGGTTTACATACGACGTCTATACCTATCACCTCTCTACCACATTTAACTGCTCTCTGAGCCAGAACCCAACACAACGACGTGGTCGGCCGATATTTCTGTTCCCGTCAAATCTCCTAGGGGCGGCGAGGGGAGGGGGGAGGGGGTTTGGTTGGTGATAGGGGGGAGGAGGGGACAAGGATGGGAAATATAATCCTATGGAAACTTACTTCCTCTGAGGAAGGAAGGCACTAGAAAGGGCAGGCATTCTTTCAGGTTCTGGTGTGCATATGCATAGGATGCTTTCCCACGTTCAAACGAAAGAAAAAACGACAGTACACTCAGCAGTTGCACGTAATGCGACCAGTTCGTTCATATCAGCGACGACGTTGCTTTTATTAGGTCAAGTGAGCGGAAGAGACTACATATCTATGAGTGTTTTCATAGATATTCACATTTCGCTAGGTGTGGAAGTGAGACTGGCTGTTTTCGAAAACAATGAGAATGTCGTTGCTGCGGTATGTTTTCGTTTTTTGGCCAAGGGCTGGCTGGGTGCACTAGGAAACTCATAGAACTCTACAGTGGGTAATGTAGAAGGCTGGGCAGTGGAGGAGTGTATTGAGTAGCTGTTACCACATGCCTGTGGGGAATGTTGATGGGGTATTACACTGAAAATGCCGTTACCGTATTATGGTTTCGTTTCATGGTCAAGCTGTTTACTGGAGCAGTGGGAAACTGGTAGACTTTTCTAGTGGTTAATGTAGCAGGCTAAAAAGCGAAAGAATGTAAGTTTGATTCACATCAGTTAAAAACAGTCTTTTTTTTTAAATAACAGAGTACTCATCATAGGTCAAAAATCTGTTGCATTGTATTGTATCACATCGTATTGAATGACATAGTTTTGACTCGCATAATACTGTATTTGTTTTGAATCAGTGGTAGCTGGATACACAACACACCCATCCTCCTCAGTATAACGACCTTGCTCATTGTCGACTGCGACTGACAAACAACAATGTACACTGTAGCGTCGTGCTGTGTCGTATTGTATAGCATTGTGTTCTCTTACATGGCATTGTATTGTATGTCAGCTGGGTAATGAGCATGTAGACTGGTCTTGTATTGTGTTCATTCACTTTCTCATAGAAACCTTGCTTGGTGTGGGAGATCTGGTTGCTCTGTCCAAAAGGCAGTGTGTTGCCACAGTATGTGTGTCACCCAATGGAAAACCAATATTGATTCTACAGGTAGATCCTGTTCAATAGTGAGCTGACTAGTACAGCCATACGAGGACTCTCACTTCATAAAAAGAAAAGTCAAAAGACCCATGTCGTAGTGACACATACTGTGTATAGCCACAGCTTAAAAAGAAAAGTCAAAAAGACCCATGTCATAGTGACACATACAGTATATAGCCACAGCATAGAAAGAAAAGTCAAAAGACCCATGTCATAGTGACACATACAGTATATAGCCACAACATAAAAAGAAAAGTCAAAAGACCATGTCATAGTGACACA
>JADBJO010016307.1:22500-25000 GCA_016801955.1 Conus betulinus | reverse complement strand
TGATATTTATGTCCAGATATTCAATTTAAACATTTCATGGACTTCTAAAATGATAAAATGCAAGCGCGTGGTCGTCTTATTTATTGGTTAAGCGTGTAATTTCCCTACCCTTCACGAAGATGATCGCTTTCAGAATGAAGGTATTAACAAGAATCTCAACTCCCTCTCCATCCCAACTCTGCTCCTATAATATCTCAACATACAGGTATACAAGCCACAATGCTTCTTTCCAATGTACCACCAGTAATGAAAGTATGGCTTGACAGACACACAACTGCATATGTACGCAATAAATTCTTCTATGTTAAACAAATAAAATTTCTTGTCATCCTTGTGAGGAAAAGTGTGTACAATAACGTGTGTAGACATGTGGCACACACACGTACTTAAATACTGCAGGTGAATCGAATGTATCTTGAGACTGAACTTTATTGGATGAGATATCTGGCAGCGAAACATTGTATTTGAAAGTATGCTGATGATCAACATGGTTTCAAAATACAAAACAAATGAAACAAGAGAAGAGATTTTTTTCGATTACCAGCAGAACGATCCTGTTACAGTTGATGAACCCATCTAACTGGCAGGAAACACATACCCACTTTTGAAATCTATGAGGGTACTACTGTAAAACAAACAGGAAAGAAACAGAAACAAACAGAAAATCAAGGGCATAAATAGAAATGTATGGAACAAAAGAGAAGTGAGAGGTACGAATTGAAATCGGGACTGAAAGGGAAAAGGTAGCTGGGATTCATTTGAGTTCCATATCTGCCATTGGTCTCGTGGTAATCAATGATATACCCAGCAAGTCAGGTAGACTTTTGTCTGATCTGTCCATTCATTTCAAGAGAGAAAGAGAGAGAGAGAGAGAGAGAGAGAGAGAGAGGAGAGAGAGAGAGATGGAGAGAGAGAGAGGGGGGGGACAGACAGACAGACAGACAGACCAGACAGACAGACAGAGAGAAAGAAAGGCTATATCTGAGTGCGAAGAGTGCCAACAACGCCAATCGCAGCTGCCAGGTATTTACTTGACTCCTCTTCCTCCACCCTGTCTAGTCACCAAACTCGCTTCACATCTTCAAACTTGCATTACAGTTCTGCTATATCCCAACATCTAAACAATATGCACTCTTCCCACTTGCTCTGTTTGCGTGCGATCTGTCTACCACGTTTTTCCCTGCTGTTTTAGCCAGTACCCAGCACAACAGCTTGTGACATGGCCGGTGGATGTTTCTGTTGTAATCAAACTTCCAGGGCAAGGACAGAAAATACAGTCCAGCAGAAAATTACTTCCCCTGACAAAGAAAACTATCGAAGAAGGCGGGCATCCTGTTCCGCTTCCGGGAAGTAAATGCATGAGATCCATGTCGACGTTGCACCAGGATAAAGTGGAAACTACATTCAGCAGTTGCGTAGTCGGTGATGATGTTGCTTTTCAGATCGGCTGAGTGGCATTTATCAAACGTCTGTCAATGTGTCATGGAGATTTGCATTCCAGAGTATGTAAAGTGAGATTCCTGGCTTTGAAGATGCTGTGAATGCCGTTGCCATTTTGTTTGTCTTCCCTTAATGGCCAAGCTGCTGAATGGCTGGCAACAGTCTGTCAGCCCTCTGTAGCGGATGATAGAGAAGACACAAATGAAAGTGCACGTTTGGTTAACACTCCCCCACTTACACTGTACTGTATCATATTGTTATATACACAGTGTTATATTTCACTGTGTTGCATTTGCCATGCGTTGATAACTTTCTCATCACAGCCAGTTCTGCTACACTATCCACAGAAAATGTGTCACCAGAATGCGGCGTTACAGACCTCTCTACCAAAACATTGAACATTCCGCAAGATCAGTGTCTTCAGCTGGGACACTAATTACATCCTCTGGCGCATACAGACTGGCTCAGACGTGTATGATTACGTTTATGTGTATTAGCATGCACAGTCGAACACACGATTAGTCTATGGTGAGTCCTAGTGGACTTTCATGTGTACGTGTTCATGTGCATTACAAAGCAGAAGGAGTCGCACATCACACGTACAACGTCGTGACAAACCGAGCAGAAGACCGACAACAGTCAAACATATCAGGGTGCACTTTACATTCTAACGACAAATGAAGGCGACAAGCAGAAGAGTTGTCTGACAGACAGACAGATACAGAAACAGAGTGGGGAGGAATGGACGGAGAGAGAGAGAGAGAGAGAGAGAGAGAGAGAGAGAGAGAGAGAGAGAGAGAGAGAGAGAGAGAGAGAGAGAGAGAGAGAGAGAGAGAGAGAGAGAGAGAGAGATTTCCGCCAATCACATCACCTGATACATAGATGGAAAAGGTAATCGAGAAATGAACCAGCTGGGGGATGGGAGGGGGGTGGGGGAGGTAATGTGTCCCAGTGCAGCTTCCTGCATGTATATGCATGAGTTCCGCTCCGAGTTTACTTCTGAAATACAAGGCTGGGGATTCCACACGGAGAGAATGTGTTAGTGCCGGACGTGGATGCT
>JADBJO010016307.1:0-12500 GCA_016801955.1 Conus betulinus | reverse complement strand
GCTTAATTTGCAAGGAATGGATTACAATAGATGAAATAAAGCTCTCAGCCACCGCTATCATCAAAAAACAGAGTTCTTCATAGTTGCGATCGTAGAGATGATTCACAGGCACTTTCTTTGTCTGATGGCTTTCTTGATGGACCCCCTGAGGACAACTGGAAGAGAAAGGGGTTGGAGAAGGACGGGAAGGGGAGGCAGGAATGGGAGGAGGGAGGGTGTTTTTCAGAGAGTGTTATTTTTGGTAGTCCACTACTCCCGTTTCTACTCCTCTAATCATGAGCTTCCACACTCGTTGAGCGATTCCACAATTGCTGTGCGCTTTTTTTTTTTTTTTTTTTTTTTTTTTTTTTTTTTTTTTGCTCTCCATTTCGAACAATTCTTAAGTGCAGTCCCCAGTAACTGAGTTACAAGGATCTATAACAAACAGTAGATGTGCTCGGGGTATTCCGTCTTTTACCCTCCGTTCCTAGCATGGGAGTGTCACAGGAACTAATGGAAACAATGGAAAGGGAGGGTGAGGGGGTGTGCGAGGAGGGGAACGGGCAGCAGGTTGTTTGTTGCAAGCAGCGGGAAGGTAGAGAGAATCAAATCATGGAGGAAATGTTTTCAAATTACAGATATTTCTGGAAAACGGAATGATCCTCCATATCTGTCCCTCGCGTTCTGGGACAGTGAAATTATGGAAACTTTCTAATTCTCATCGTTATAGCTAGTATTATCAAGTGACAAGAAATGAGGACAAACAGACAGAAAGCCCACCAGTAATAAATCAATTGATAGGAAAATGACAAGGATGGATTTCTAAGCAACCGTGCGCGCAGGTCTCCTCTGCAGATCACATATTCAAAATGAATTATTGTATTATTTTTGTCAATCTGTCCTAGGCGATATCATTTTAATTGCCCTCTACCCCATCCCCCACCCACCTCTCTGCTCTTTCTCTTCTCTGTCTGTCTGTCTGTCTGTCTGTCTGTCTGTCTGTCTGTCTGTCTCTCTCTGTCTCTCTCTCTCTCTCTCTCTCTCTCTCTCTCTCTCTCTCTCTCTCTCTCTCTCTCTCTCTCTCTCTCTCTCTCTCTCTCTCTCTCTCTCTCGGCATTTACAGAGTACTACATGCTTTGACCAGAAATATAAAGCACCTTCAACAAAGAATCCATGCCCTCTACAGAGATATAGAAACGCATCGCATGCTTATCATGATTACCATAAATATCGCTGTAAATACAAATATCTTACGTGGCACAGAAAGAAAGGGCTAAAATGAAACATTTTGAGCAGTCTTTAAATTGGGCAAACTGAGAGATGATTCCTATAATCTGCTTTCTTTCATTAACTGCCCCATACTATGATGTGACCACAGCATGGCAGTAACACATGACATGGCTTGTATTGCATTCCTTCTTTTCAGCATTTGATCCATCATAAATTCAAATCGGACAAGAAGAGCAAACTGCATTTTCTTCAACAGGGATTGTTTGTATAGTGGGAAACGTGTTTGTGACAGCTAGTGCTACTAAACAGATACATTTAGGTCGTTTAGATATGAAACGTCGGTCCATCAAGCTGAGACCATATGTTGCTGTTAAAGCCTTGTGTTCAATCATTTATCGGTTGGTGATTTCTGTTGAATACCAAAACACTTTTCAGAGCAATAATTCAATTATCTTTATCAATCATCCACAGGCTAATACTTCCAAAATGGAACAGATTAGTGACACGTCTGAAACCCCTTCTTTTTCAGCTTTTTCCAATCCATATGGTTTAGTCATCTATCGTGATGTTAAAGTAACACCACAAATTTACAAGAGCACACAACAGACGCGAAGTAAACCAAGAACCAGAAAGCTGCGCACACATCACATACAGTTTCTAAATGCTCTTTCTGCATGGTATCTTCAGCACAGTTCCTTCGTATTTCAGACATGAAATAAGAGCAGAGTTAATGAATATATGTGCAAAGAGCCCCCCCCCCCCCCCCCCCCCCCCCCCCCCCCCCCCCAACAAGCTGACAGTTTTCCTTCTCGCACTACCCTTTACAGTCTGCTCACCGCTCTGGCCACAGTACAGAAACGTCTCTTCTGAAAATTGTGAACGATCTCTTATTGGCCCTTGATGATAATCAAGTATCTCTGCTCTTTCTTCTTGACTTATCTGCTGCGTTTGACACAATTGATCACTCAATTCCTTTGTCTTGTCTGCACGACACTTTCGGCATTTCTGATAAAGCACTCTCATGATTTCAGCTTTATCTATCTGATTGAACTGAACTTGTCTCTGTAAATGGTTTCTCCTCTTGACCAGCTGTTCTCCAGTGCGGAGTTCCCAAGGGATTCGTCTTGGGCCCCCTCCTTTTCGTACTCTACACCCATCCTATCTCCGACATTGTTGCCCATTACACCACTGCTTTTCAGACGATAATCAAATTCAGATATCCGGCGATATCTCTCAGCTGCTTTGGCAATCAACGCACACAGTCGGGTATCAAGGACATAAAATCTTGGATGACAGTTACCAAACTTCAGCTAAACAATGAAAAAAAAAAACTGAAATGATCTTCTTTGCACACAAAAGACTTATTTCATCTGACTGTATCCCAGAGTCTATCAAACTGGAACATTGCCTTATTCAGACGTCTTCATCTGCAAGGAATTCAGGTGTTACACTTGACCCTGCACTTTCCTTCCAGCAACATGTTTGCACAGTCTGCCGTGTGACTGTCTGACCTTCGCTGCGTTGGTTCTGTGCGCCATCTTCTCTCTGTTGATGCCACAAAACCCCTTGTTTCTGCCTTCATCCTATCTCGACTTGATTACTGTAATTCGCTTCTAGCTGGCTGTCCCCTGAATCTTCTTAGTCCTCTCAAGAAAATACAAAACAATGCTGCTCGTTTGATTCTCAGACAGCCCAGATCTTCTGATGCCACTCCCTTACTTCTTTCTTTTTACTGGCTGCCGGTCCAAAAACGAGTAGACTACAAACTGTCCTTACTCTGCTTAAAATCTTTGAATGGCTTACCTCCTTCCTACCTTTCTGATCTCCTTTATCTCTATGTTCTTTTCTAGGCAGTTGCGTTCTTCTACCGACAACACTCTGCTCAAAATCCCTCGATTTCAAACTAAAACCTATGGTGATCGTTCTTTTTCTTTTCAGGGTCCGGTTTCTTGGAATAAACTCCCAATATCTTCGCGCAGTTCAAACTCTCTCTCTTCCTTCAAGGCATCATTTAAAGCAACCCTCTTCACCTGTCAATAGCAGTTCTTTTTCTTCCCTTCCCTTCTCCATCAAATTGATTCTGCGGCTAGTGTGTGTGTGTGTGGTGTGTGTGTGTGTGTGTGTGTGTGTGTGTGTGTGTGTGTCTGTGCGTGCGTGCGTGCGTGCGCGCGCGCGCGCGCGCGCGCGCGTGTGTGTGTGTGTGTGTGTGTGTGTGTGTGTGTGTGTGTGTGTGTGGGCGTGTGCGCATATGTGTGCGTGCGTGTGTGTGTGTGTGTGTGCGTGCGTGCGTGCGTGCGTGCGTGCGCGCCCGCGCATGCTTTTGTGTCCGTTGTTGTGCAACGGTGTTTGTGGGATCATGTGTGTTTTGTGTGGGGTGGGGGGGGGGGGGGGGGGGGGGGGGGGATGTGGGTGTTAATATGCACCCTTGCTTGTAGATGCATGGTGCTAATTGCAGTATTCAACTTCTTATTGGTTCCATTTATGTTTTCTGTAACCGTCTATATATTTATAAGGACTTAGGGCTTATGATGTAAGATTAAGCGCCATAAATGATACAAGCAATAACAATAATAATTATTATTATCATTACTACTGATGATATAATGTTGCTGTCAGACTATCCATCCTCTCTCTCTCTCTCTCTCGTCTCTCTCTCTCTCTCTCTCTCTCTCTCTCAAAGCATTCGTTTTACTATCGTGCTTAGTTTATTCTATCTCTACTGGCTAAAATCAAATCCAGAGCAACACACACATACCACACAGACTTACTATCACACACACACACTTACTGAAGATGTTATGAGTAAAAGCAAAATAGATATTCACAATATTTCAGTCATGCCTATTATACCAATGATACCACCATGGGAACAAAGAAAAGCAAAGTTTGATCATAAATAAACAGACATGGAGCCAAAAATACCAAAACATTACTACACCTTGCAATTTCTTAAGTTCGATCAGTACTCTCTTATGGGCAAGAGGTGTATTTCAGTGCTTCAAATACTCTTTAAAAATAATTACAAAGCATAGATAGTCGGGCTATCAAGCTAGCTCTTGGTGTCCCTATGCACTCTAACACTCATAGAACATACAAAGAAAGCAACATGTTGTCATTAACAGAACATCGAAAATTAGCAGTTTCAAAATATGTAATCAGAAGCCTATCTATCGTTAATAATACACAGGAGGAAATATTCTTAAATGCAGAAACAGAGTTCCCAAAGAGAGCAAAAAACATAACACTTCTTCAGCCTATCAAGAATTTTACTGAAGATATTATGAGTAAAAGCAAAATAGATATTCACAATATTTCAGTCATGCCTATTATACCAATGATACCACCATGGGAACAAAGAAAAGCAAAGTTTGATATAGAATACAGCAGTTACAACAAAAATGAAGAAGAGAATTTATTAGTTACTGACGTTCGCCTTCATTTAGATTCAAAATATTCAAATCATCTAAAAATTTTCACTGATGGGCTCCGTCTTAGAAACGTCAGACAGTGGTGCAGGTTTTGTCATTCCTTCGCTTAGAATAGAATAGAAAGTCATATTATTTAGGCAAAGGTGTTTCAATATTTACATCTGAATTATACGCAATAATGCAAGCTTTAGAATTCATTTGTGATCTACCATATTCTATTTACAACATCTTACTATGTGTTGATTCAAAATTAGTTTTACAAACGCTCAAGCAAAATAGCTGCAACAGTCGTAACAATATTGTCTTTGAAATTAAGTATTTAATTCATCGTATTGCTATAAAAGGTATTGGTATTGACTTTTGCTGGGTGCCATCTCATTCTGGGCTCTTTTGGAATGAGGCTGATGATAGAGCTGCTAAACGAGGAGCTTTCATAAACTCCGACACAGTTTCAAATGAGAAATTAGCATTATCAACAGATGAAATGTACTCCCTGTTGGAAAAAATCCACTTGTACTTGTCCATCTGCTTCTAGATCTAAGGTCTTGACATATAGTAGACCTATAATTAGTTTATTGTACAAAATACGACTAAACTCGTGGAAAGCTAAGTACGCAAAAGTTAATTGTATTGCAATCTTAAACTGTCAATTCATTACTTACTATTAGAATGCCCAATTTTGCTCGCTAGATACCGAATGAATAATATGGAGTTTTTTCTGAAGTATGATAACACAAGGGACGTTTTGAATGATGAAGAAATTGATATTATCTTAATTGCAAAAGTTATTCTATCCCACACCTATTGGAAGATTACTTTGAAGTTTTATTTCAAAGTAACCTTTGCACGGTGTCTAAAATCACTATTCTTGTGAACAGACATTAAATTAAATATTCATTCATTCATTCAATCACACACACACACACACACACACACACACACACACACACACACACACACACACAGAGAGAGAGAGAGAGAGAGAGAGAGAGAGGAGAGAGAGAGGGAGAGAGAGAGAGAGAGAGGAGAGTGCTGACCACTCTCAAACCCGAACACTCAGTAGGAATGAGCTCAGCTGGGATAACATAGAGATAAAAAGAGCTTTTCGCCATAGTTGTGCTGATCTCATCACGTGATCAGGCAAGTTTGTTTATCTCTCTAGAATCTTCATGATGTTGATGATGTAATACGTTACAAAAACAATTGACAAATATACCCCTTTTTATCTGGTCACTAAAACATCTTCCATTCTATTTGCATTTTCAATAATTCTAATTAGTAAGTGTTTGCCCGTCTTCCATGAGCACTGCAATGTGTTTTTTTCCATTCATTTATATGTGTATGTCTGGTTAATTTTCACGAGGGCTTAGATCTATATTGTCAGTTTGAAGTGTGTCTTTTTTTTTAACCCGGACCAGCAGAAAACAAAAACAAACCAAAACAACAAAAAAGCATAGCCACACAAACATACAGACATGCAGGAAATGTGGGTATTCATGATTTGTTTTTCCAACAACAAAAGCAGTCATGCTGAGAAGTCCCACTTCAGCGTTCTTGAGTATATGCATGATTGGCGACTCTAAGCATGCACTGTGTATTGACTTATGAGCATGTGCATGCCGATATCCACATGTGTGACTATATTCATTTGTATGCAAACACGTGTACTGGTATATTTCCTGCATGCATTCGCGCCCAAGGTCACCATGAGTAAGGAAAGCTTGCACTGCATTTCAAACAGGTCAAGCTAACCCATAGAAGGATAACAGGACAAGAAGGTTCAGATATGTAGGAACAGTTCATATAATGGCCATAGATCAAGATAACCCATGCCAGAATTGTAATGTCCCATTGTTTAAAGACCACATTGCCCTGCACATGTCAAACAGCAAGTTAAGAATGAATCAGGCTTGTGTCAGAGACTTGCAGATCGTAGGGAGATTCCATGCAATTTTTTGTAATGTATCTTAATCACGGACAAGTGAGCTTTTCGCACGTTGTATGACAAAAGGTCACAGAGAGAGAGAGAGAGAGAGAGAGAGAGAGAGAGAGAGAGAGAGCGAGAGAGAGAGGAAGAGAGAGAGAGGTACATAACAGAACAGAGGAGAGAGAGAGAGAGAGAGAGAGGTACATAAAAAAACAGAGAGAGAGAGAGAGAGAAAGAGAGAGAGAGAGAGGAGAGAGATGTATATAAAAACAGAGACAGACAGAGAGAGAGAGACAGAGACAGAGAGAGAGACAGAGAGAGAGACAGAGAAAGAGAGATAGAAAGAAAGACGGACAGACAGACCGACAGACAGACAGACAGACAGACAGAGATGGTCATTAAAAAAAGACTATTTGAGGTCAATTTGTTTCTCCTCTGTGTCATGGCCTTGTGACAATTTGATATTTATGTACAACTTTATGTGAACTGTTGATCCTAGAGCTCCCATCGTTTGAGAGAGAGAGAGAGAGAGAGAGAGAGAGAGAGAGAGAGAGAGAGAGAGAGAGAGAGGGAGGGGGGGGGGGGGAGGGGGGTAGGACAATGGAGACCTTTCAAATGCATCTGTTTTTAAATCCAACTCTCTGAATCATGTAACTTAAAACGACCAACACACAAAAGAAAAAAAAAATATTGTTGAACATACAAAAACATACAAATGAAATATTATGTACATAACTTTTTCTTTACAATAGACAGGTACACACAATGGGCTATGTGGGTGAAAGGGGTGTTGATCTGGGGAGTTAAATAGCTTTTGAAAGATGACACGGTAGAATAAACATTGATCACGCCGTGTGTCATTCAGTGCAAACTGAGGTAAAATGGGTGTTCGATATTACACTCAAGGGATTAAAAAAAAACAAAACGGAGCTATGTAACTGATTTGCTTTTTAGATTTCGTACAATACGTTGCCACAGCATGCTCCAGAATTAGCGAGACTTGATTTGCAAAGAATGAAATAAAATAGATGAATAAAGCTCTTAGCCACCGTTATTACCCAGAACAGAGATCTTCAACTGCTGCAATTGTAGTGATGATCCACAGGCACATACTGCTTGAAGGCATTCTCAGTGGACCCCCCGAGAAACGACCGGCAGAGAAAGGGGTTGGGGAGAGGCGTGAAGGGGATTCAGGAAAAGGAGTAAGGGAGTCTTTCAGAGAGCGTCATTTTTTCATAGTTCATTCATTCCATTTCTTTTCATCTAATCATGAGCTTCCACACTTTTTTCGTGAAGTTTTAACGATTTCACACTTGCTGTGATTTTGTTTCTCTCCTTTTAAACAATTCCTAAGTGCAGTCCCCAGCAAGTGAGCTATAAGGCTCTGAAACAGCCAGCAGATATGCTCGGCGCATTCCTTCTTAGTCTGGCTCCTTTCATAGCCAGTGAGAGTTCTCAAGAACTGGTGGAAACAAAGAAGCAAGGTGTGAGAGAAGAGGGGAAAGGGCAGCGGGGATGCTTTGTTGGAAGCAGTGGAGAACGGAGGGAGAAATCAAATCATGGAGGAAATGGTGTTTTCAAACAACCGGTATTTCTGGACAACCGACAGCTCCTCCATATTTGTCCCCTGTCTTCTCGGGCAGTAAGATCATGTTCATCGTCATCGTTGATATTATCAGGTGACAAGATTCGCAGAGAAACAGACAAAAAGGCCACGAGTGATAAATCAGCTGATGGGAAATGACAAGGGTGGATTTTAAAGCAACCATGTTCAGGTCTCCTCTGTTGATCACATATTCAAAATGAATTATAGGCTTTTTTTGTCAGTCAGACCGACTTGATATAATTCTAATAACTCCCCACACATACCTCACCTCACCACGCACTGTTCCTGTCTCTTTCTATCTCTGTATCTGTCTCTGTCTCTATGTCTATGTCTGTCTGTCTGTCTGTCTCTCTCTCTCTCTCTCTCTCTCTCTCTCTCTCTCTCTCTCTCTCTCTCTCTCTCTCTCTCTCTCTCTCTCTCTGGCATCAGCAGAATACAGCAGAATTTGACCAGTAATGAACATCTTTACCAAAGGATCAAAAGTGCTGAGGAGATACAGGAGAACGTGTCATGTTAATCATCATGATCATAACAATCATCGCAGTAAATGTAAATATGACACGGGGTATAAAATGAAAGAGCTAAAACTGAAATAATATGATGGGCGTGTAAAATGTGTACATTGAAGATAATACATGTAATATGCCCTTTCCCCAGTGACAGCTGGTTTCTACGAAGTCATCACAGATTGACAGCAAACACACAAGGTTTGGAATACATTCGTAACAATCAGCAGCTGACCAATCATGATTTCAATCAGAAAAAAGCTGCATTCCTTCATCAAGGACTGTGTGTATTGTAGACAATGTGTTTCTGAAAACCATTGCTAAGGTGTGGATGCCTGAATGTCGCAGATTTAATGAATATATGAATGTGAAACGACAATACATCGACCTGAGCCCATAATCTTCTTGTTAGAACCAGCTGTACAACTGTTTTTTCGATGAGTGATTTGTTGTTAAGACCGAAACTCTTTTCCAGTCAATACGTCAGTCTTTTTACATCGATCATCTATATAGTCGATTAATTCCAAAACAAAACAGATCAGTGACATATCCACCGCTTCTTCTTCGCTCTTTCAATTCACAAGGTTTAAACATATGTCAGGATGTCAAACCTGTGTACAGCACAAAATCACAAGGGCGCAAACACAAACGAAATAAACAAAAAACCAGAAACGCAGCTTTACATACTTCACGAACTCTAACTTACCGATAGTGAACTCGGACTCACAACCTGCAGCTATTGTGAACTCTGCTGCAGTGAACTCAAACTCACGACACATTCAACCAGCAGCTCCCTTTATTGCTTCAGTTGACTGATGAAGGCTGGTTGTGGCCCAGCCGAAATATTTCAGTAAGTGTAAACTTATTAGACTCTGAGTAAAGATAATCTTTTCTACTTATGAATCCAGAGTCTGGGAATTTTTATGGCAGAGTACTTCACAAACAGTTTCCAAATGTTCTTTTGACACGGTAACCCAGCGCAATTCCCTTGCATTTCATGAGAAAAATCAGAGAGAAACTCATGTGTATGCATGAGTGCCCCCCCCCCCCCCCCCCCCCCCTCCCCACTCTTTCCGCAACAAGTAAAGGCTAGTACAGTTTTTCTTCTTGCAAAACATAACATGTTACAACGTTACTTATTCACTTTTTGCCTCAGGTGATTTGGCGGGTGGAAAAAAAAAGTTGGTCCACCTATACCATTGTGGTAAAGGAGAGTATAGGGCTTGTTCTGTACACCTGATTTGCTACGTGTTTCCCCGGACTTTTACCGATAAGGTTGGAGATAGCGAAGACGAGACAGGGTGAAAAAACAAATGAGAACAGGGGATGAAAAGTTCACATAGAGGGATGCGCGTTAAGGGACTGGACTAACTGCCGCCAATGCTAGACTGCCTCTGCCACAGATTATTCATTAATCTCTCTCTCTCTCTCTCTCTCTCTCTCTCTCTCTCTCTCTCTCTCTCTCTCTCTCTCTCCATGACAAGGCTCTGACTTCTATCATTTTACATCGTGACAGCCACACCCCAGGTCGTCCAAACAGAACTTTTTGCTGAGATTTGGCGAGAACCACTTTAGCTTTCTCAGCAACAGTATGGAGAGGCACCGTCAAGACAGAAATGATCTGCGCATTGTCGATTTGTGCTCGTTCTCTTCATTAGTGAACGATCTCAAACGATAATAATTGAAACAGACCTTGCTATAAACAGATAGATAACGCTGATGTCGAACCTGAACGATACCACGAATGAAATCTGAAATAAGCGTGCAGTTATGAGAACTGAAATCCGACAACAGTTGCGGTCATCTTGTTTCCTCCTGAAGCCAATCTCTGAGGGTCTCCAGAGACTGTTTTCACTGCTCACAGCAAATTTCCCGTTGTCCAGGCAGAGCACAGAAGTGCTACTAAATGTTCTGGCTGGACAATTTGCCGCTGGTATAGCGGTCTGGTCAGCTAGGCTCTATGCAATAGATGAAATAAACCTAAACTGATACAACCTCACGTCAGACGAGATGCGAAAGAATGGTTCGCATCAAGAGCTCACTCGACCGTGATGAAGATATGTTTCAGAAATTGCGCGAAATCTCCTTAGGATCTGTAGGAGTCTGGCAGCAGCCTGATCTATGACAGGTGTTGTGTGACCTTGCAGGACCATGTGCCCTTCAAACCAGTAGGGTGTTGCCATTCTGCCGTATGATACCTTGATCTATGGCTAATATCTGAACTGCTCCCACAACTCTGAACCCTCTTCTGTCCTTTTGTCATATCAGTAGGTCAGTCTGTTTTACATGTATGTGATGCAGTGAAAACTAAACTGTACTGGCTTGTGCTGCAGTTGGGCACGTGTACACCAAAGTACATTAACACACACACACACACACACACACACACACACACACACACACACACACACACACACACACACACACGCACGCACGCACGCACGCACGCACGCACGCACGCACGCACACACACACACACACACACACATAAAGTTTTGTATACGCACGCACGTACTTACATACAAACATATATACTCACACATGTAAATACCCGCATTCATATGCAGACAAGTTAATAAACAGGCAAGCTGAAATTGGCCAAGCTCAGTCAAGCAAGTGCACTGAAATTGAAACATTGGTGCGTTGTTTTTGTTGTTAAAAATGATGGTTACGTTTTCTTTTCTGCTTGTCTTTTTTATTTATATACATTTTTATCGGCGCGTTTGTTTGCTAGTCTGTTCGTTTGTTTAAAAAACCAACCAGAAATACATACAGAAATTAATAGAAAACACATTTGCAGTGATCACGGAAGAATGAACGAAAACCTCTTATGGAAATACTAAAAGTACAATGGATTGAAAAACATTATAGTCAGCATTCTGTGACCAAGATGAAAGTGGTGTCTTTTTTTATATCTTTTCGTAACATATAAAAATACACCATATCAGCGACAGTATAAAGATTTATTTTAGAAAGATAAAGACTTACCTTGTTTTATTATGAGACCAGCACAACTAAAGGTGAAAGTTCTTTTTTTTCTCTCTGTATTATCCCGACAAAATTTGCTGGTCCTACTGAATGTTCAACTTCGGGTTTAACAGCGGGAAATACTTGTCTGCATTGTCCCAGCGTAACACGTTGATGTTACCACATGTTGACCTTTGTGCTATACAGTCATTCATGGTTGTCTGTATTGTCCGTTATCGTCGCTATAATTTCAATACAGTCATCATCATCATCATCATCATCATCATCATCATTATCATTACTATTATTGTTATTTTTATCATCATTATTATTGTTATGTTGTTGTTGTTGCTGTTGTTGTTATCAATTCACATATTTGTTTATTCATTTATTTATTCAAATATCCGTTTCTTTCTTTGTTTTTCTATCTATTTTCATAATTCTGTCATCAATACTATTATTACTTTTACCCATACTGTTTTCCCTACACCCTCAGTTCCATTCCGTAGTGCTAGTCGTTTATCCAAGACCACATTCTGCACCCCGATTGAAGACATAAGCGAGTCCTGTTCATTGCCTTAAATGTTATTTGTCTTGCCTGAAAAAAAATGAATAACTAAATAGGTAGAAACGCATCTGTGTGTGTGTTTTCTAATTGCTTAATTCTTTCGTTTGGGCGGCGCGCGGTTGCTCTGTGTTTGCACTTCTTTTTTCAGTTGTCAGTTTCCGCCTGCGGTCAACCCGCTTTGACACCTGTAGAGCTCCAGTTGAACTGGGGGATCTTACTGAAAGTCCTAGCTTTCGCTTTCACAGTCGTTAACACTTTTTTTTTCCCTGAACTGTCCCACTTGAACATG
>JADBJO010016306.1:37500-40875 GCA_016801955.1 Conus betulinus | reverse complement strand
ATTCAAATCGATATTATTTGAAATTTCTTTTTACCCTGGATGTATATGGTTAAAGTGATAAATATTTCAATACTTTTATCCTTGATGTACACTTTCAGCATGATGAACAATTCATACTTTTGACTTTTTGAAACGATGAAAAATTCTCTTTTGTATACTATTAATTATTTATTTATTCATTTATTTATCTTACATTGAAACAGTAGACATCCCCATCTCTCTCTCTCTCTCTCTCTCTCTCTCTCTCTCTCTCTCTCTCTCTCTCTCTCTCTCAGGAAAAAAAAGGGGGAAAAAAAAGGAGAGAAAAAAAAGGGAAAAACAACAGCAATAACAACAACAACAACAAAAAACTAAGGCTTGTTTTCTCCTTCCCCTTTCCCCTCCCCCAGTCCACTCCCCCTCCCCCCCCCCCCCCCCCCCCCTCCCCCACTCCCTTCTCCTCTCGTTCCTTTTCTTTGTACAGGGAGCCGTCCGGAAGCTATAATTTGAGCGGTTGTTTACTGGAAATTGTTGCACGGATGATTGAAATTTTGAATTTTATATTTGTATCATATTGTTTTCTATTTTGGAGTGGTTACGTTTCAATTAGGATGTTGTGTGGCAAAATATTTTCTACTCTCTCTCTCTTTCTATGTGTGAAATTTTCTGTTCATTTCTGGAAGTATAACACATTTCTAGCTTTCTCCCTTTTCTGGAGGAGATGTCATGATGTTATTTACTATTTCCCCCGGGTGGTTATTGATGTCATTCACTATAAGACAACATGTTGCGATTGATATAGTATCATGCTGGTATTTCACTTTCTTCTATTATCATTTGATTAAGATCTTTCCACATCTACAGTGCTTCTTAAAAAATATACTTTACCGATCTTACCATGACTGAATCAGAACATACTCTTTTTAAAATATATTCTTACAATTGCAATGGCCTAGGTGATCACAAGAAAAGAAAAGACGTTTTTGATTTTTTAAGCAACAAAAAGGTAATATATACATTTTACAGGAGACTCACTGGAAGTTTGAGTCCGAAAAATTTATAAGAGCTTGTTGGGGTATGACTGCTACTTATCTGGTAAAGAGACTAATAAAAAACGGGGTAGCTGTGCTGTTTAATAACAATTTCGAATATAAATTACATAATATAACCAGAGACCCAGAGGGATGCTATTTAGTGTTAGATATCGAGTTTAGAAACAAGAGAATCTCTCTCGTCAATTTATATGGAAGTAGTAACAGAGATTATTTCCAGTTCTTTGAGCATATTTGTGATCTTCTGGAAAATATGGGTAATGAAAATATAATTATAGGTTATAGTGGAGATTGGAATGTTGTACTTGATCCCAAGTTAGACGCCAGAAATTATAGTAGTTATATAAATCGCCCACGAAGTCGCAATACTATTATTGACATGATGGATTTTTTTTTATTTAGTGGACGTGTGGAGACATCTTTATCCAGAAAAGAGAGGTTACACCTGGAGAAGATTCAATTCGGTACAACAGAGCAGACTGGATTACTTCTTGATATCGGATTCTTTACTCGTTGAAACTAGAGGGGTTGAAATAACTTCTGGATATCGATCTGATCACTCTATGGTCTCCCTTGAGTTAAAAGGTAATTTGAGAAAAAGAGATAAGCAATACTGGAAATTTAATAACTCCCTTTTAAAAGACAAGGAATATATAAATATGTGAAGCAACTAGTTAATGATATCAAAAGACAATATGCCATTCTGGTTTATGATTTTGACAATTTAGGTAACATTCCTGACGAAAGTATACAGTTTCAAATAAACGATCAACTGTTCTTTGAAACTCTCCTTATGGAAATTCGAGGGAAAAACTATTTCATATGGTGCATATAAGAAGAAAGAAGAACACAGACAAGAAAAAACAATATTAAAAGATATTAACGAAATAGAAAATAACTTAGATGCTCATGCTCTTGATACTCTTCAAGAGAAAAAAAAAAACAACTTGGAAGAAATAAGAAATAAAAGGCTTGAAGGAATGCTGGTAAGATCAAGAGCCTTGTGGCTACGGGACGGCGAAAAGACAAGCAGGTATTTTTGTAACTTGGAAAAAAGGAACTTCATTGATAAAACAATATGTTATGTACAAAACAATGATGGTGAGACTATATTTGATGACAGGGGTATCCTAAAAGAAACACAAGCTTTTTATGAAAGCCTGTACAGAGAGAGAGGGAGAGTCATGATGTTGATTTAGATAACCTTATTTTTGATGCTCCGAAACTTGACGAAGCAGATAAAGAATATCTGGAAGGGGAGATTACGTATGCTGAGGCACATGCTGCTCTGAAAGAAATGAAAAACAATAAAAGCCCCGGAAGTGACGGCTTTACTACCGAGTTTTATAAATTCTTTTTTTCGTGACATTGGTATTTTCTTGGTCCGCTCATTGAATTTCGGATTCTCATCAGGACAGATGTCGGTTACTCAGCGGTTGGGTATAATTTCTATGATACCAAAAGATAACAAACCGAAACAGCTTCTAAAAAACTGGCGCCCCCATTTCTTTGCTTGCTGAATACTGCATACAAGATAGCTTCATCATCCATCGCTAATAGACTCAAACCTATGTTACATAAACTAATTAATAAAGATCAAACCGTTTTTTTTAAAAGGAAGATACATTGGTGAAAATATTCGGCTGCTTTATGATGTGTTGTTAATTACTGAAAAAAACAGAATATCCCGGGCCAGATTCTTACAGTAGACTTTGAGAAAGCCTTTGACTCGGTATCATGGAGATTTATAGATAAAGTTTTGGATTTTTTTTTTTAACTTTGGACCCCATATAAAAAGATGGATAAAGGCTTTTTATAATGATATAACAACCTGTGTCTCCGTTAATGGGAATTACACCCCCTTCTTTAAAATATGCAGGGGAGTCGCCAGGGAGATCCTCTATCTCCTTATTTATATCTTTTGTGTGCTGAAATTTTGTCCTTATTAATGCGTAAGAATAATCAAATTAAAGGATTAACTATAAATGGCAAGAAGCATCTATTGTCGCAGTTTGCAGATGACACAACTGTTTATTTAGACGGAAGTGAAATGTCTTTCCGAGAAGCAGTTAGATTACTAGAACAATTCACATTAATGTCGGGTCTAAAGATAAATCATGAAAAAAAAACAAAACATAATTTGGATTGGCAGCATGAAAAACTCCTCCATAAGATATATGAGGGATAGGAACTTTTGTTGGGATCCTGGGATTTTTACCGTACTGGGATCAAATTTTCTACAAATATTGGTAGTATTGTCGATCTTAATTTTGACATAAGCTTCTGCAGATTAAAAAAAGCATTCTAGCTAAATGGAATATAAAAGACTTCTAACACCTTTTGG
>JADBJO010016306.1:7500-27500 GCA_016801955.1 Conus betulinus | reverse complement strand
TAATCACCCATTTTCCACTTTTCTCATCACCCATTTTCTACTTTTCTTATCACACTCATTTTCACTTTTCTTATCACCTATTTCACCTTTCTCATCACCCATTTTCAACCTTTTCTTCTTATTACCCATCTTCCACCTTTTCTTGCTATCGCCCATTTTCCACCTTTTCTTGTTATCACGCATTTTCCACTTTTCTTATCACTCATTTCCCACTTTCTTATCACCAATTTCCCACTTTTCTCATCACCCATTTTCCACTTTTTTATTACGCATTTTCCACTTTTTTATCACCCATTTCCCACTTTTCTCATCACCCATTTTCCACTTTTCTTATCATCCATTTCCCACTTTTTTTCATTACCCATTTTCCACCTTTTCTTATCAACCATTTTCCACCTCTTCTTCTTATCACCCACTTTCCATCTTTCCTTTGACTATCCATTTTCCACTTTTTTACTATGACTATCTATTTTCCACACCTTTCCTATGACTATCCATTTTCCACCTTTTCCTATGACTATCCATTTTCCATCTTTTCCTATGACTATCCATTTTCCACACTTTCCAATGAAAAACCCATTTTCCACCTTTTCCTACGACAAATCCCATTTTCCACCGTTTCCTATGACTATCCATTTTCCATCTTTTCCTATGATTATCCACTTTCACCTTTTCCTATGACTATCCATTTTCCACCTCTTCCAATGACTATCCATTTTCCACCTTTTCCTTCGATCACCCATTTTCCATCTTTTCCAATGACTAATCATTTTCCACTTTTTTCCTATGACTATCCATTTTCCACCCTTTCCTACGATCACCCTTTTTCCACCTTTTCCTATGATCACCCATTTTCCACCGTTTCTAATGACTATCCATTTTCCACACCGGTTTTCCTATCACTATCCAGTTTTCCAACCTTTCTTGCCATCACCAATTTTCCACATTTTCCCATCACTATCCATTGCCATTGCCTATGACTATCCATTTTCCACCTTTTCCCTATCACTATCCAGTTTTCTACCTTTGCCTATGACTATTCATTTTCACCTTTTCCTATCACTATCCATTTTCCACCTTTTCCTATGACTATCCATTTTCCACTTTTTCCTATGATCACTCATTTTACACCTTTTCCTTTTTGACTGTCCTTTTTACACCTTTCCTATGACTACCCATTTTACACATTTTCCTATGATCACCCATTTTCCACCTTTTCTGATGACTATCCATTTTCCACCTTTTCATTTGATCACCCATTTTCCGCTTTTCTTATCACCCCATTTGCCACTTTTCTTATCACCCATTTTCCACTTTTTCATCACCTTTTTCCCACTTTTCCTATCACACTATTTTCCACTTTTTTCTTATCACCTCATTTTCCACTTTTCTTGTTATCACCCATTTTTGCACTTTTCTTGTTATCAGCCATTTTCCACTTTTCTAATCACCCCATTTTCCACTTTTTTCTCATCACCCATTTTCTACTTTTCTTATAACCCATTTTCCACTTTTCTTATCTCCCATTTTCCACATTTCTTATCACCCATTTTCCACTTTTCTCATCACCCATTTTCCACCTTTCTCATCACACCATTTTCCACCTTTTCTTGTTATTACCCATTTTCCACCTTTTCTTGCTATCGCCCATTTTCCAGCTTTTCTTGTTATCACGCATTTTCCTTTTTTTATCACTCATTTCCCACTTTTCTTATCATCCATTTCACACTTTTCTCATCACCCATTTTCCACTTTTTTTTATCACCCATTTCACACTTTTCTCATCACCCATTTTCCCTGCCTATCTGTCTGTTTGTCTGTGTGCCTGCGTGACTGCCTGTCTGTTTGTCTGTCTCTTCCATTATTATTAGAATTTCATTGCTTACCGGAAACGCGGATTGATGAGGTGCGCAGGCTCCGTAATCGTCATGCCGTGTCAACTTCCGGTGAACACGCCCTGCCCTCCATGTGCTTCATCGAAATATTCTGGATTTTGCTCATCCGTGGTCAAGAGGGTAAAGGTCAGTCTAGGAACCATCCGGATTTAGTTTTTTTTTTTTTTTTTTTTTCATGTTCAGGCCAACTTGATCTTGGGAGTTTGAACTGGAAATAAGACAACCGCAAAGTATGGATTGTCCAACACGACCGACTTGGCAGACGATAGTGACAAGGAGTTGCTGAGGAAGGGAACGCGGTTTAAAAGACGACGAAAAGATGGAATCGTTATTCAGCAGTCCTAAGGAAGAAAGGAGACATGTTTAAGAAACACTATACCAACTTTAAGCGTTGTTGAAAAGAAAGTAATCTGAGAGGGAACACCCCGTCACAAAAGAGAGACCAAACAGCAGACTCCGCGAGGTGCGATAGTCCAAAAGAAAGAGAGGTAACCCTCTCTTAACAAAATGAAAACTCCAGTGAAGTAGATGGACCTCTAGAGAAAGGATGGAGAGAAAAGGCTCTAAGCGGATGACTTTGATCTAGATCATGACAAGATCGATTCACAGGAAGCCAGTACCAAAGATCGTGTTGATGATGACGACTTGTCCGTGTTTGAAGACCTCATTGAAGAGATCGATCGATCAGGAATGCGATGAAAACGAAGAATTGGGATTAGATCCAAAGAACACAGTGGTAGCAGAAAGCCGGAGCAAACTTGCAGAGATGGAAATAACCTGAAGAGATCTTCGATGAAAATCTGTAGAAATATAAAAGGAAAACAAATTTGTAAGTCGTTGTGCCCAGACTGAACAAGAAACAAAAAACAAAAACAAACAAAACAATAACAAAGAAAAAAAAAAACCTAGAATATAATGAACCACGACGTGAAGTCAAAAGAACACATATCTACCTACCTACCTACCTACCTACCCTACTCTACTCTCTCTCTCTCTCTCTCTCTCTCTCTCTCTCTCTCTCTCTCTCTCTCTACCTACCTATCTGTCTATCTTTCTATCTATCTGTCGGTCAGTCCGTCTGTCACTTTGCCTGTCTGTATACACACACACACACACACACACACACACACACACACACACACACACACACACACACACACACACACACACACACACACACACACACACACACACACACACACACAAAACACGCGCGCGCGCGCGCGCGCGAGAACCAGTTTTAAAAACGCTGCCCCTTCAGAGACGTGAAAGGTTGGCAGGTCGAAGGAAGACAGTAAGTTATAGAGTATGACAATAAAAACCTGGGCCAAAATGCCTGTACTTTCTGGAAAATAGAGAAATGCGGGCCAAGTTTCTCTCTCTCTCTCTCTCTCTCTCTCTCTCTCTCTCTCTCTCTCTCTCTCTCTCTCTCACACACACACACACACACACACACACACACACACACACACACACACACACACGAGAGAGAGAGAGAGAGACAGAGAGAGAGAGAGAGAGGAGAGAGAGAGAGAGAGAGGAGAGAGAGAGAGAGAGAATACGACTACGAATACAAATACGAAGTGTTTTTATTCAGATTTAGGCCTAGGCCCCTATCTGAAGGGGACGGTCATTCACCGACTCATATGATCTCACACGCACGCGCACACACACACACACACACACACACACACACACACACACACACACACACACACACACACACACACATACACAACGTAGAATTTAGACACTAGTCATAAAGCATTTATCATGCACTAAAACAAAACAAAGTAGAGCAAAACAAAACAAAAATTTCATTGGTATCTGGTCCATCAATAGTACTATTTTATGCTGAAGCAGTACACAGACGTTTGTAAAGCTTTGTAAGTGAATAGTGCCACATTAGATAATACACTCTCATTTCTATATGCCATAAGTAAATTAAACCTGAAATGACATGGATCATTATGATACTTGGGCTGAATATATCTTATTCTCAAATCATGAAGAACAGAGCAACAAAGAGTAATACGAATCAAATCATCCTTAGAAACATGACACAAGCGACATATGACTTTATCTGCTTTTTCAATGTATCTAAATTGGTGGCTGCCTATATCTGACACACCAAATCTAAGTTTTGTAGGAACACTTTTAACATAACTATTCACAACAATTTCAACATATGGTTCCACAAGATCTGTTGCCTTAAATGCCGTATATTCAACAATCAGGTACTGGCGTGCATGTGACTATGCCAGTCTTGCCACCTACAGTCGACGATTCTTTGTTTGAAGCATTTGATAAAGACTGTGATATTTTCGACATCTTAGTTATCCCATACAAAAGCAAAACCATTAGAATATAGGCACTTACCAACATTTGTGGCCCAAGTCTTCTTTCCATTAATGTCACGATCATATATCACTTTATACGCTTTAAATGGTAATTTGTAATTTTCCATCCTTGTCAATTTAGCCCAGTAACTGACGCATTTAACGTACGAGTTTAAATAAATGGGATATCTCCCCTGTTCTCCATATAGCAAATCATTCATAGACGACTGTCGACGTTTGAAAAGCGTTTCATGGCAAACAAATGCAGCTTTTCAATAACATTGCTACTTTAGAACGCCCATATTTCGGCCCCATTTTGTAAAATGGACTGAACTTGTGAATCAATAAACCTTTTTTTAATATAATAAGCGAACTACAGTCAAGCTTATACATTACTTGAAGTATAATTAGAGCAGCTCTTTTTCCTCTGTTAACTAAATCTCCACATGCATATATGTAAAACTTAGCCTGATTGAAAAGAAAATACCCAGATACTTATATACGTTTACTGCTTTTTACTGCCTCATTTCCATACTATATACGTTTACTGCTTTTACTGCCTCATTTCCATAATCCAATGTTCATGCCTAGCCAGATACCCACCCTTGCGAAAAACAATAATATTTGTTTTCTTCATATTCACTTTTAACTCCAGTCTCATTGCAACTGCATACAAATTGTTCAGCTGTCTTTGTAGACCAACAACAGATATTGATATGATAACATCATCACAAAGCGTCGATCAATTCTATCAAATCAAAGGACACACCATGTTTACCATTTTCTATAATTTCCAGTCCAACAAAAAGAGAATCGGGCTGCAAACATCACCTTGTTTACTCCTCTTGTGCAATTCACAACATCTGACAATCTTCCCCCGCTTCTTATCCTAGCCTTTACGTCTCTGTACATACTCTTAATGCATTTGTATAATTTACCATGACTTTATTTTTAAAGCAACACAGATCATAGCAAATTTCTATAAATGAAGTTAAACGCGTTTCCAAAATCTACAAATGCCACGCATAACTTTTGATTCTTTGCAAACTGTTTCTGAATGGCAGCTAGCAGTGTAAATACATGACATGATCTATTGTACAGTAGTCCCTCTTAAATCTTTTTGATGTTCGCCAGTTATGTTTTTTTAGATTTACCACTCTTGTAATCTACTATTGATTATTGAGCTATATAACTTACTACTTGTGTTACACTATGCTGTACCTCTGTAGTTGTTAATGTTAATGACTTCGCCTTTCTCAAAAAGTGGTATAATAGTTGACTCAATCCAGTCATCTGGATACATGCCATTATGGAACAAATGGCTAAATAATTTAATTGAAAACATTAACAGTGGCTCTCCTGCATTTTTAAACAACTCTTCAATTAAATCAGCAGGCCCAGCCGATTTACCATTCTTCAGCTTTCTAACTGCTATCATTACCTCGTCCATAGATATTGGTCTGTCATACATCTCATCAGCATCCTCTACTGTATCATCATCTGAAAATCATGTGTTTCTCTACCTAATAATATCTTAAAATGACCAAACCACTGATATGTTATTTTGTGGTTGAGTTTTTGTTTTTTTTACGAGGGAATTTTTTTAACCGTTTCCTAAAATGTCTTCTGGCATTTAACAGAATCCTGCAGTTCCTTTAACATTGATTCATTGCGCTCCTCCTTCTTCCTCATGATCATGTTTTTGTGTTCTCTTCTCACTATACAAAATCGAATTCGGTCATTTTTTATCCAGTGATCGCTTAAACAATCTATGAAATCTTTTCACTTTTCGTTTGTTTGATGTGCGTTCGTGGTCAAACCATCCCTTGTTTGACTGCTCGTGTACTGGTATTCGTTTACTCATATGTCCTGCCTGGTCTTTAACAATCTGGTTAAACATATCTGTTGCTAAGTTAACATCAACATGGATTAAATCGGTGGCAACTTCTAATTTTTTTTTTTTTTTTTTTTTTTTACTTTATTCGAGTTCATTGAGTCAAGAAATGTCTGAGCCTATGATGGAACCCATTTATATTTAACAATGAACATGTCTTCACTCTTATCCACAGAATTCCTGATGGAAGTGATACGTGTTTGATTATTAAAGCACAACAAAAGAGAGATGATCTGATTGTAATATGCCTATGACACTTAGAGTCATAAATTCACACGCAGAATCAAAGAAAGATGTGGAAATTTAGAAATAATCATGAGAGAGAGAGATAGAGAGAGAGAGAGAGAGAGAGAGAGAGAGAGAGAGAGAGAGGGGGGAGGGGGGGAGGGGGAGGGGGAGGGAAGGAGAGAGAGAGAGCGCCGATGTTTATGTTTGTTCCCTTCTTAATGTGTGTGTGTGTGTGTGTGTGTGTGTGTGTGTGTGTGTGTGTGTGTGTGTGTGTGTGTGTGTGATGGGGGGAAGGCTGGGTGCGTGTGCGCGCGCGCGCGTACGTGCGTGCGTGCGTGCGTGCTTTGCCCAACCGAATATTCACGAGAGGAATCCAGTCTGCAGTTGGTAACATCTGCACAATCATCACGACCGACCTGAGAGAGATAATGAAACACAACAAACACACCACCACAGTATTACAGAAAGAAGGCGTGAACCGCCAACCTCATCAGCGGCGAAGTCGCCTACCTGCTAGACATTAACTTGGTGCCACTTGTATGAATTTCATGTCTGCAGGGCTGTGACAGCTTTCCCGCTGTACACAGAGTACATCATCATGTTGCCCGGCAATTACAAGAAGGAATAAACGAGGAGAAGGAAATAAACGTAAACTAGGCTGTCTGAAAAGAAAAACAGCGAACGGACAAACGAACGAATGTATAGAGGAACGAAGCAACAAATGAATGATGAAATTGATTAATCATAAAGGTAATGAAGAGTTAAAAAAAAAAAAAAAAAAAAGCCGGAAAGAAAGAAAGAGGAAAAATGTAAAGAGGGCGATTGCATTCTATCTTCGATACAGTTGCCAGCCTGTGCTCTTCCCGCTTCAGAAATCTGGCTTAATAAATCAGCTAAAAAATCAATCATTCGTTTACCTATTCATTCATTCATGTGTGGAGAGAGAGAGAGAGAGAGAGAGAGAGAGAGAGAGAGAGAGAGAGAGAGAGAGAGAGAGAGAGAGAGAGATTGGTTAAAAAATAAAAACTACAATCACCCGGAGTAAGTGCAAAATATATTTCGCTTTATTCAAAGCTTCTTCAGTTGCAACCATGGACCGAACTGAAAGAATGAAACACGGAACTTAAAACGTAAACAACTGAATTAAAATCAAACACTAAGCCTATCTAAAATGCACGTTTTTTTTGTTTTTTTTTGTTTTGTTTTTTCAATACAAGAGTTCAGTGGCCGAGAGAGAGAGAGAGAGAGAGAGAGAGAGAGCTCTTTCCTCAGAAAAATAAGCATGTGGGTGGTCTTCGGATTCCCGTCCTTACACTGAGAAGGATCCTTCAGATAGAGTATAGAGGGGGGGGGGGGGGGGGGGGGGGGGGGGAGGGGGGGGGGGAGAATGTTAGCCTGTCCCAACCCGTCTGTCTACAGCAAGTTTGCGAGCACGAAGCAGTCTAGTCATTACAGCCCCCCCCCCCCCCCCCCCCCCTTCCCCTCACCCCATCCTTCTCTTCTTTCTCCTCTTTCTCCGCAGCCTTTATGTGAAGGCCTGCCCGGTGACCTCAAATACACAAAGACTGTACCATACGTGAAGGCTGAGATTGCTTTTGACGTACGTAACGCGCACGTTGTTTCTGTCGGTGACACGAACAGTCAGATACCCAGCTCAGCACAAGGTAAACTAAAGACGGCCATTTTGAAGGGAAGAGGCATTCAAATGCGTCAACACTCCCAGTGTTCACTTCGCCTTTCTTCTTTCAGCCTGTCTACCCTGTCAAGTATCGTACAGCGACATCAGGTTCTCTAAAGACATCAACACAAGAGCAAGCAGCAAAAAACACAAACCCCACAAATCTCCAGGAAATAAAAAGGTCGGTCGTGCGTGAGGAACATTAAGGCAAGGTCAGGACTTCAGTACGCAGACGTATTAGTTGTGACTAAGGCAGCCTGCAGAGGTAGCAGATGTTTATTGTACGGGGACAGTATTCTGAAATACCACACTCCTCAGATGTGGCGGCCAGCCACACTCCAGACACGCTGTTGGGACATTCGGGGACAGTATCTCTGAAATACCACACTCCTCAGATGTGGCGGCCAGCCACACTCCAGACACGCTGTTGGGACATTCGGGGACAGTATTCTGAAAAATACCACACTCTTTAGATGTGGCGGCCAGCCACACTCCAGACACGCTGTTGGGACATTCGGGGACAGTATTCTGAAATACCACACTCCTCAGATGTGGCGGCCAGCCACACTCCAGACACGCTGTTGGGACATCCGAACACCTGACCTTTCATCTTGCTTCATGTGCACGCACTCTGCGCGAAAGCTAATGCTGACAAGAAGAACTGAAGTCATTGCCAGATCAAGACAGAATTAAACTTGGACTGCGGTCAGACATAAGCAGGAAGGCACTAACGCTTTAATACATAGGTAGATACCAGCACACAAAGCTGGGAATTCAATGCTGCTCACTTTATGTGTACCGCTATCGATCGTCGCTGTACGGGAGTAGCCTATGTGTACGTCGTTTTTCACACAACACTTGACAAAACGTTTTTTTTTCCCCATATTCAGCTGAATTTTTGCAGTCGCAAATGCGTTCTAATTTGTAACTGCAATTCAGGTGTTTTTTTTTTTTTAAAGTTGCTGAATGAATACTCTGTGTGACCGAATTTATAACTGAATTAACATCAGTGAACCAATCACCGTTCCGGAAGGGAAATAAGCGTCACACAGGTTATCTACTCCTGATTCGGGAAAGTGATTTTGACTGGACAATTGCAAGCAACATTAGAAAGGGAAGATAACCCGAACAGAACGCTGGTCCAATTTTCAACTATCCGCTTGCAATGTAGTGGCCAAGGCTTGACACCGCGTTGCTCAGCCGCCAAATAGGGCGAAACTGGCTACGACTGCGGGCTTCATAAGCAATGGGCAGGCACGTGACCGGCCTTTTCACTGATGTTCAATGACGGGCTATGCAATAGGGCAGGCACGTGACCGGCCTTTTCACTGATGTTCAATGACGGCTATGCAATAGGGCAGGCACGTGACCGGCCTATTCTCTGCTGTTCAAATGGGCAGGCACGTGACCGGCCTTTTCACTGCTGTTCAATGACGGGCTATGCAATGGGGCAGGCACGTGACCGGCCTTTTCACTGCTGTTCAATGACGGGCTATGCAATGGGGCAGGCACGTGACCGGCCTATTCACTGCTGTTCAAATGGGCAGGCATGTGACCAGCCTATTCACTGCTGTTCAGTAACGGGCTATCCAATGGGGCAGGCACGTGACCGGCGTATTCACTGCTGTTCAATGACGAGCTATCCAATGGGCAGGCTGGTGACCGGCCTATTCACTGCTGTTCAATGACGGGCTATCTATGGGGCAAACACGTGACCGGCCTATTCACTGCTGTTCAAATGGGCAGGCACGTGACCGGCCTATTCACTGCTGTTCAATGACGGGCTATCCAATGGGGCAAACACGTGACCAGCCTATTCACTGCTGTTCAAATGGGCAGGCACGTGACCGGCCTATTCACTGCTGTTCAATGACAGGCTACCCAATGGGCAGGCACGTCACTGGCCTATTCACTAGCGTAAAGGCAGTACAGTACACTGGAAGCATAAAGGTAGTACAGTACACTGGAAGCATAAAGGCAGTACAGTACACTGGAAGTATAAAAGCAGTACAGTACACTGGAACCGTAAAGACTGTACTGTACAATAGAAGTATAAAGGCAGTACAGTACAGTGGAAGCATAAAGGCAGTACAGTACACTGGAAGCATAAAGACTGTACAGTACACTGGAAGTATAAAGGCAGTACTGTACACTGGAAGTATAAAGGCAGTACTGTACACTAGAAGTATACACGCCCGTACTGTACACTGTAAAGGCAGTACAGTACACTGGAAGCATAAAGACTGTACAGTACACTGGAAGCGTAAAGACTGTACTTTACATTGGAAGCATAAATGCAGTACTGTACACTGGAAGTATAAAGGCAGTACTGTACACTGGAAGCATAAAGGCAGTACAGTACACTGGAAGCGTAAAGACTGCACTGTACACTGGAAGCATAAATGCAGTACAGTACACTGGAAGTATAAAGTCAGTACAATACACTGGAAGCATAAATGCAGTACAGTACACTAGAAGCATAAAGTCAGTACAATACACTGGAAGCATAAAAGACTGTACAGTACACTGGAAGTATAAAGGCAGTAATGTACACTAGAAGCATAAAAAGCAGTAACAGTACACTGGAAGCATAAAGACTGTACAGTACACTGGAAGCATAAAGGCAGTACAATAGACTGGAAGCGTAAAGGCAGTATAGTACACTGGAAGTATAAAGGCAGTACAGTATAGCATAAAGGCAGTACAGTACACTGGAAGTGTAAAGGCAGTACAGTACACTGGAAGTGTAAAGGCAGTACAGTACACTGGGGGCATAAAGACAGTACGGTATAGCATAAAGGCAGTAGAGTACACTTGAAACATAAAGTTAGCACAGTATAGCATAAAGGCAGTACAGTACATTGGAAGCATAAAGGCAGTACAGTACACTGGAAACATAAAGGCAGTACAGTACACTGGAAGCATATAGGCAGTACAGTACACTGGAAACATAAAGGCAGTACAGTACACTGGAAGCATAAAGGCAGTACAGTACACTGGAAGCATAAAGGCAGTACAGTACACTGGAAACATAAAGGCAGTACAGTACACTGGAAGCATAACGGCAGTACAGTATAGCATAAAGGCAGTACTGTGCTCTGGAAGCATAAAGGCAGTACTATGCACTGGAAGTATAAAGGCAGTACAGTACACTGGAAGTATAAAGGCAGTACAGTACACTGGAAGTATAAAGGCAGTACAGTACACTGGAAGCATAAACGCAGTACAGTACACTGGAAGCATAAACGCAGTACAGTACACTGGAAGCATAGGCAGTACTGTGCACTGGAAGTATAAAGGCAGTACAGTACATTGGAAGCATAAAGGCAGTACTGTGCACTGGAAGTATAAAGGCAGTACAGTACACTGGAAGCATAAAGGCAGTACTGTGTACTGGAAGCATAAAGGCAGTACATTACACTGGAAGCATAAAGGCAGTACAGTACCCTGGAAGCATAAAGGCAGTAGAGTACACTGGAAGCATAAATGCAGTACAGTATAGGATAAAGGCAGTACAGTACACTGGAAGCATAAAGGCAATACTGTGCACTGGAAGCATAAATGCAGTACAGTACACTGGAAGCATAACGGCAGTACAGTACACTGGAAGCATAAATGCAGTACAGTACACTGGAAGCATAAAGGCAGTAAAGTATCTTGGTAGACAGAAGGCTGCGTGGAACGACAGATCTGAAAATGGTCATTTGTTTGGGAAATGGGAGGTGGGGAGGTGGGGGGAGGGGGTATGGAACACGTACACCTGCAAATTCACATCAAGTTGTTTAACACACTTTAGGAAACAGAGAAATACATAAATAAATAAAGAAATGAATGAATAAGAAAGTCAACAAAATGGAGAGAGTTGAAACGCAGGCACGAAACGGTATACATGGAGAAGACCATTCCAACAAAGCAGGCTAGATTCCTTTTTAGTGTCCGACACGCTAATCACTGATGATATTGAAGATGCTGATATTTTGTTTGGATACAAAACAGATCACTCTTTGGTGTATATAAATAATGCTTTCAAAAAAGAAGCAGACATGAAGGTTTTTGGAAATTTAACTCTTCACTTTGAGAGGTAAGATATATGTAGACCTTATTAATGAAAAGATTGAAGAAATTAAGGAACAATATGTGCTACTACCATACAGTAGAAATTCTCTTGATAAAATCCCAAACTATCAAATTCAGTTCTCAGTTTCAGACCAGTTATTCTTAGATACTCTGATTATGGAAATAAGAGCAGAAACAATAACATTTAGCATTCATAAAAATAAAAACATAAATGAAAAAGAAAAAAAACACATTGAAAAAGAAATTCAAGCTCTGGAAAGCAAAACCCCTTTATTGGAAGCAGACGATGCGACCCTGACAAAGAAAAAAAGATGAATTGAGTGAGATTAGGTAAACAAAGATGGATGGAATAATAGTAAGGTCCAGGGCAAGATGGGCGTCACAAGGGAAAAAAAAGTAAACAAATACTTCTGCTCACTGGAAAAAAGAAACTTTGTAAGCAAAAGAATGTTAAAAACTAGTCACGAACAAGGGAACAACTCTAACAGAAACGGACATTATGTTAGGAGAAACAAAGAATTATTTTTAAAACTTATATGGAGAAAAGAAAGTAAAAGATATTGAAATTGAAAAACATGCCAATAATCTATCCAAACTAACTCAAGCAGAATCCGACGAGTTGGAGGGACGAATTACCTTAGAAGAAGCTACTACAGTCTTAAAAAAATATGAAGAATGATAAAAGTCCTGGGACAGATGGTATGACAGTAAATTTGTTTTAATTCTTTTGGAGACAATGGGGGATTTTGTTCTCTGTTCATTAAACGAGGGATACAATAAAGGCGAAATGTCTATAACACAAAATGAAGGTATAGTAATTTCTTTACCAAAAGGAAAGAAGCCACGAGAATACCTAAAGAACTGGAGACCAATTTCACTTCTAAATGTTACTTATAAAATTGCTTCTGCCTGCATTGCAGGTAGAATAAAATCTGTTTGACTCAAAATAATAAATGAGGATCAGTCAGGTTTCATTCCCGGTAGATACATAGGAGACAGTTTAAGAACCATATGATGTAATTCACTATTTAGAGGTGAACCGCTTGCCTGGGTTATGGTATCAGTCGATTTCAAAAAAGCATTTGACTCTGTTGACTGGTCATACATGAGTAGGGATTCTACATGGATTTGGTTTCGGAAAAGGAATACAGAAAAGGATATCATCTTTTTATGAAAAGATAAAGTCTTATGAACGGGAAGGTTTCTTCAGGATTTTCTATTATTGGAAGAGGATGCCTATTTGTTTGTTTTATGTGCCGAAATACTAGCAAACAAAATAAGACAAGATCAAGATGTTAAAGGCATAATTTTTTTTTTTTTTAAGTACAGATTTCAAGACAAATCAGTTTGCAGATGACACCACCTTCACACTGAAAGGAGATAAGAAATCATATGGAAAGTTGTTCACAGATCTCTAGAATTAGAGCAAATATCCGGACTTGAATTAAATTATGAAAACAACGTTTAATGTTTGGTTAGGGTTAAAAAAGAATTCCTTTATCCTTATGTAAAATGGAATGGAACCCTTTGAACTTTAAAATCATAGGGGTGTGGTTTACGAATAATTTGACAGATATGACTCAAATCAATGTGACAGATAAATTTTTAGAAGTTCAAAATCTATCTAAAATATGGTCAAAAAGAGTAACTACACCACTAGGTAGAACGTACAGCAGTGCTAAAATAATTAGTGCTATCAAAACTTGTATATTTGTGGATCCACCTGCCCAACCCTCCACACTCTCAAGTAGATATGTTGCAAAACATGTGTTTCAAGTTTTTTGGAAACAACAAAAATGATAAAATTAAAAGAAAATATTCTGTGCAAAATATTTGGAAAGGAGGACTAGGCATACCAGTCTTAAGATATTTATCCAATCCTTAAAAATCGCCTGGATTAGGAAAATATACGTGCAAAATTGTAAATGGAAAACAGTACTACATTCATTATGTCCTGAAATCGATGCCCTTGATTCATGTGGACCAGATAGATTTGTACAAAGCAAAATAAATACATTTTGGAGAGATGTTTTTCGGGGATATGAATTTTTTTTTTTTTGCAACCGTGCAGAATTAAAAAATAACAAAGGTCTAGCTACTGAACGTATTTTTTTTTGTAACGAAAAGTTTAAAGTGGGAAATAAACCGTTCGTTTACCAGAAATGGATGCAGAACAATATATTTTTGGTTAAACATTTACTTGATGACAATGGTAACTTTATAAGCCGTCACACACTGTCAGAGAAGTTGGGATCTGAAGTCAATTTTCTAATCATGTAAGTTGCGTACAATCAATAAAAGACTATGCAAAGAAAATGTTAATAAAATTCGACGGTAATAGTAGTAGTGACAGAACATTAGCGCTACAAAGGATTTGTAGCGCCGCTAAAGGGGCACGCATTCACTATGACACTATGATAGAAGACATTGAAGTTTTAAACATCAGGTCTTTTATGAAATGGGAACAGCGCCTTAATATACCTATTAATTGGACAGACGTACTAAAAAGTATTAAGAAAACGAAATAAAACTGAAATGGTACCAGCTTAAAATACGTCACAGAATTCTGGTATCTAACAGTATTTTGAAAAGAATGCAGGTAGTGGATAGTGACATGTGTAATTTCTGTAATAGAGAGAAAGATTCAATAAGTCACTACTTGTGGGAATGTGAATTTGCACATAATTTCTGGAAAGAACTTGAAAATATTCTAAAAAGTAAGTGTTCACACTGTGAAAGATTGTCATTTAATGTAGAGCTTATATTGTTTGGTATTGATGAGAAAACAAAAACAGATGATATGCTTGACTTAATCATTTTAATGGTAAAATATTTCATATACATATGTAGAATTAATAAGATGAAACATAACCTAATAATGTTTCTAAAGGACTGTGCTAGTATAAAACTGAAAAAACATATGTACTCGATGGAGATGAACTATGCAGAATACGGGACAAAATGGTTTCCATATATAACATTAATACAAGGATAATGTTAATAATGCATAGAATATAATTCCCTTTGTTTTGCATGTTGTTCGCGACCTTGGGAATCAACTCGAACAATATGACTAAAATATGTTTATGTAATGTATTTTCTCTAAATGTCGTGATGTATATATGAGGACACTATGTGACATGCTACATGACTTTGATGTTTGTAAATACTGTCGCTGTGGTCCAGTGAAATGCTTTGTTTATGTGTGCCTATTAAAAGAAAAGAAAAAAGAGAAAAGAAAGTCAGCAAAATAACGATGACTGCACGCGCTGGTGAAGAAAGAAAGAAAGAAAGAAAAAGAAGAAAGAAAGAAAGAAAGAAAGAAAAAAAAAAAGAAAGAAAAAAAAAGATGCCACCATACAAAACGTTTGACTCTGCTTTCGATCCCGAGGTGTATCATTCTGACCATAGTACATGCCGGATGTACTTCATCTCTGAGGTCTGTCTGACCATAGTGAACGCCGGGCTGTACAAGATCTGACCATAGTGCATGCCGGTTGTACACGATCTCTGAGGTCTATCTGACCATAGTGCATGCCGGATGTACACGATCTCTGAGGTCTATCTGACCATAGTGCATGCCGGATGTACACGATCTCTGAGAGCGTTCTCTTCGCCAGGCACACCGAAATGTCACAAACAAGTGTGGATGAACGGGTGCACAGGTGGTAAAGGGGTGGGGGTGGGGGGGGGGGGGGGGGGCAGGGGGGATCGGGGTGCGTGATCGGTATGACCTGTAAGAGGGCAGAACGCACGCATGCCCTGTAAGACTAACAGTTAACAAAAAAAAACCACCACCTGTATTTTTCAGAAATGCGGAGACGAGATCCCCCACCCTCACCACCCCACCTCACCCCCGACCCCCCCCACCACCACCACCACCACCATCACCAGCAGTCTCCCCACCCCCAGCCCTGTTCCCTTCCCCTCTTACTCCTTTAGCTGTGGAAAACTACTGCATTTTAGCGTTGCGCTGCTTTCAAAGTGGGCCAGTGTGTTGTCAAGGCCATGGTCTGATCGCCTGTTCGCTTCATCATCAGAAATACAACAACCCCCACCTCGCAAATCGTTTGCCCTGTTCCATCTTCTCCCATCCCCCCACCCCCACCCCCCCCCTCGTCTCTTCCCCACAGTCCCATGCTGGTTTTTTTTTTTCTTCTTCTTTTTGTTGACACAACTGAAGTGGCGGGTCAAGAATCTCATTATCTGGCCACGCTATTGTGTTGAGTAGCAAGTAGTTAGCTACGCCCATACAAGCTTTAGCGAGTTTCCGAAAAAGACAGAGAGGAAAAAAACAAACAAACAACGACAACTACTACTGCAACAGAAACTTGCAGATCTGGTTGTTACTGTGTGTGCATGCGAGGGCACCTTGACACTGGGTGCGAGGGCAAATCCGTGTGTGTGTGTGTGTGTGTGTACAAATCCCACGGATTTGAAGGCAGACACCCATCTCTACTCCCTTCTTCACATACACAACAACATAACTCTCGAATACACTGCACACACATGAACTCACACACACACACACACACACACACACACACACACACACACACACACACACACACACAAGCATCATTTCCTCCGCCTCCATCTCCCTCCCATGTCTGCCCCCCCCCCCCCCCCCCTTGCAAAAAACACATACACTCTCACACACGCACAACCCATACTTTCCCTCCTGATGTCAGCTGACACTTTTTCAAACCTTCAAAAGATTTATTCAGCTCTAATGCCTTTGGATATAACACATACGCCCGACACTTGAATCCAACCCAATGTCATTGAAAGCCAGACATACATCTCTCTCTCTCTCTCTCTCTCTCTCTCTCTCTCTCTCTCTCTCTCTCTGTGTGTGTGTGTGTGTGTGTGTGTGTGTGTGTGTGTGTGTGTGTGTGCGTGCGTGCGTGCGTGTGTGTATGTGTGTGTGTGTGTGTGTGTGTGTGTGTGTGTGTGTGTGTGTGTGTGTGTGTGTGTGTGTGTGTGTGTGAAACGTTTACACCCCCCCTCCCCAAGGAAACATGAAATAGAAATGGTGATACATACAGCGCCTACTGTTACATGTCTGTGGGCAGGGGTAGTTGGGTCTGTGGGGTGTGCTCGGCAGCTGGAGGGTGGTGTCTTTTGCCGTTGGGCTCTGCAGTCATGAAATACTGGCTGGCACACCCATAGGGATACTATTTCAAGGCTGTTATGAGTTGCATCCTGTAGTCTGATTTACCTCTGTTCAGGAGCATTATGTCTTCTTCTTTCTTTAAACATCCGCCATCATCATTTCGATGGTTCCGATGTGTGTAAAAACTGGTGTGTGGGGGGGGGGGTTCCACAGGGGTGTTGACATAGACATGTAGGACTGGCATTTGTGGGGGGGGGGGGGGGGGGGGGGGGGGGGACTTGTGGGGTGGGGGTGGGGGTGTTTGGGGGAGGGCGCTGGTTGGTCAAATTTCAAGCAGGGAGGAGATATGTCCCCCCGTGAGACTGTCTTGTAGACCGTGCTGGGGTGTTTGGGTGTGGGCCTGAATGGGGTGTTTATGCTGACCTCTTCACGATGGTATTTGATGAAGGCGGTCAGCCTTGCTGCTCTTCTTCTGTCTGCTAGAGTGGACCACTGTAGATGTGTCAGCATGGAATCGACACTTGAGGTGTGACGGTGGCGGTTCACAACCCATCGAGCTGCACGGAGTTGGACTTTTTCCATGTTGCTGATGAAATTTGGCATTATAGGGGTCCCAGACAGGTGAGGCATATTCTAGGGTGGGGCGAACTAGGGCCTTGTAGGCAGTTTCCTTGATGTTGATGGAGCCTACTCTCAGGTTTCGCCTGAGGAACCCTAAGGTCTTGTTGGCCCTGTTTGTTATGTTAGAGATGTGGGGTCCCAGCTAAGATCTTGGGAAATGGTGACCCCAGGTACTTGTCTCTTCATCTCTTTTGAGATTTTGGCCATGGATATGGTATGTGCCAGTCAGTGTGTTTTTCTTCCTGGAGACGTGGAGGGCTTGACACTTGTCTGGGTGGAAAGACATTTTCCATTTTGTTTCCCAGGCTGCCATGTGGTCCAGGTCCTGTTGTAGCTTCCTTTGGTCTTGTGGGGAAGCTACAGTTCTGTGGCAGAGAGTGTCATCTGCAAAGAGCCGTGTTGTTGAGGAGAGTTGTTCAGGGAGGTCGTTTATGTAGAGGAGAAAAAGGGCTGGGCCCAGGACTGATCCCTGAGGGACTCCTGACTCTACTGAGACGGCCTTTGAAGAGTCTCCATCAACAACCACCGCCTGATGTCGGTTTGCCAGGAAGTTCTTGATCCATTCATGGATCTGGCCAGTGATCCCGTAATGTCGGAGCTTGTGATTTAGAAGGGAGTGGCAGACTTTGTCAAAGGCTTTTGAGAAATCCATCACTAAGACGTCTGATTGGTTTCCCTTTTCCATATCGTAGGATAGCTCATCCACAAGCCCCAGCAGTTGGCTTTCACAGGGTCTGCCTCGCTGTGCCATGCTGTTCCTCGCGCAGGATGTTATTTGCCTCTGCAAATCCCATAATTGTGCTTACTACAGTGTGCTCTAGGATTTTGCATGGCACACTCGTAAGGGAGATGGGACGATAGTTTTCAGGCCCGTATCGCTCACCCTTCTTGAACACAGGAGAGACGTTTGCCCTTTTCCAGTCCTTTGGTACAATGCCTGTATTTATGGAGAAGAGAAAGAGAAGCGTCAGAGCTTGGCCAACTTCATCACCAATTTCCTTCAGGAGGCGAGGGGTGATTCCGTCTGGTCCAGGGACTTTGTTCGGGTCTAGGCCTAGGCCTTTTAACAGCTTTCTGACTCCCGCTATTGAGATGTGGATGTGGTCGCATGAGGTCCTTCAGGCTCTGGGCTCATGTCAGTCCAGGACTCATATTCCTCTGGTGAGCAGGACAGTTTGCTGCTGAATGCTGACTGAAACTATGCATTCAGTATTTCTGCTTTTTCCTAAGCTTCAGTAACTAGCGTACCAGCTACTTTCAGTGGAGAAACACTGGCTGCTTCCGTGCGCTCGGACTTGATGTATGACCAGAATAATTTCTTCGTTCCAGGCTTTGTTCCTTGGCTGTCAGGGATCAGGTTTTCAGTATAGGACCAGTAGGCTCTACATTGTCTTTGGAGTGGAGTGGATTTTTTCATCTCCAGTCTTTTTCCATCTTTTTATACAGTCTGTCTCTCCTCTTGATCAGCTTCTTGGTGTAGTACTCCACCCATGGCTAGCTGTTCTTTGGTCGGAGAGTAGTGACTGGGATGTGTGCCTCGACAGCCGAGTGGAGCTTTTCCTTCAGCTCTGTCCAGACTTCCCCTGGGTTGCTTTGATCATTATACTTTGACGTAATGTCGTTTGACAGCTGTGTCGTAGCTTTACGTAGATCTGGCCAGTCGGCTTTGTTGTACTGTAAGACAGGTCTTTGGGTCTGCTTTGGTGGACTGGGTGAGTTTGAAATTCCATGTATAGGATGTCATGGACTGAGAGTCCTGGCATACTTTCAACCCTTGGGACTAGTGAGGGGTGATTTGTGAGGAACAGATCAAGGGTGTTTTCTCCTTTTGTAGGAAAGGTCACCATCTGTTCCAGGCCGAGGTCTTGGATGGTGTCTGTGAACTTATGGTGGAGGACTGGGTACCTGGAGGTGAACGTCAGTCTGACATTGGCCCAGTCCATGGCTGGGAAATTGAAATCCCTACCGATAACAATATGAGCTCCAGTGGCCACAGCTCGTTGGGCAGGTATCTCTGGAATCTATCTTGACTGTCTGCATCGCTGGTATCACGCTTGTTGTAGGATGCGACGAGGAGCTGTCTTGCGCCATGGAGTTTGATTTTAACCCAGATGATTTCGCACTCTTGGGACTGCTAGTTCGGGGACTTCAC
>JADBJO010016306.1:0-2500 GCA_016801955.1 Conus betulinus | reverse complement strand
GCCTTATGGGAGGGGAGGGGGTGGAGGGGGGGGGGGGAGGGTTCTGGTGCATTGGTCGAAATCCTCACGCCGTGGCAGTGACGCTCTCATCAGCATGGATGTGGGGCCGTAGCTGGTGCTTTGTAAGGAAGGTAGGTTCTAGTTCGCTCTCTTCATTGTTCACGGAGATTAATTTCTTCTCAAGTTGGCGTTTCTTTCTTTGCCATGTGTCATGTCTCGGCAGGCAGGAAAGGGGGGGGGGGGGGGGGGGGGGGAGGGGGGGGGGGAATGCGAAGCCTATTGTCATGCTCATCGTTTTTGACTTCTTTTTATTTTCTTTTCTTTTCTTTTGCTATTCTTTTTTTCTCTCTTCGTTAAGCAAATTACAGTCGACACGCGGTGTGACAGTCCTGGTGTGGCTCTTTGTAGTGACAGGCCTGGTATGGTCTTTTGTAGTGACAGTCCTGGTATGGTCCTTTGTACTGACAGTCCTGGTATGGTCCTTTGTAGTGACAGTCCTGGTATGGCCTTTGTAGTGACAGTCCTGGTATGGCCTTTATTGTGACAGTTCTGGTATGGTCCTTTGTAGTGACAGCCCTGGTATGGCCTTTGTTGTGACAGTCCTGGTATGGCCTTTGTAGTGACAGACCTGGTATAGTCCTTTGTAGTGACAGCCCTGGTATGGCCTTTGTTGTGACAGCCCTGGTATGGCCTTTGTTGTGACAGTCCTGGTATGGCCCTTAGCTTTGATAGTCCTGGTATGGTCCTTTGTAGTGACAGTCCTGGTATGGTCCTTTGTAGTGACAGTTCTGGTATGGCCCTTTGTAGTGACAGTCCTGGTATGGTCCTTTGTAGTCACAGTCCTGGTATGGTCCTTTGTAGTGACAGTCCTGGTATGGCCCTTTGTAGTCACAGTCCTGGTATGGCCCTTTACTTTGATAGTCCTGGTATGGTCCTTTGTAGTGACAGTCCTGGTATGTCCTCTGTAGTGACAGTCCTGGTATGGTCCTTTGTAGTGACAGTCCTGGTATGGTCCTTTGTAGTGACAGCCCTCATATGTCCCCTCTGTATTTTGAGCTCTGGTATAGTCCTATGCTATAAGGAACATTATCTATCTAACCTATCAATCATTCATGTCCATACGCCTACTCTCCCCGCATCAGCGTCATAGTAATCTTTGATCGCGTCGATTTTGTTGTGTCAGATACCGGTCAGATACCGGTATTTCGAAACCTGATTGTTTCTCCTCAGTGACTGCGGAAAGTGGTAATTTGACTCCTCTGCCTTTTTGGTTTTAAAAAGAATGCTATACCAGAAAAAGGCTGGTGTGCAATACCATAGTATGTTTGTTGAGTTTCAAAAAGCCAACTAAAGGTGCCACCTAAGAAGCAAAAGAAATCATGTAGGAGTCTTTTGCTTCTTAGTGGCACCTTTAGTTGGCTTTTTGAAAACTCAACAAACATACTATGGTATTGCACACCAGCCTTTTTCTGGTATAGCATTCTTCTTAAAACCGAAAAGGCAGAGGAGTCAAATTACCACTTTCCGCGGTCACTGAGGAGAAACATCAGGTTTCGAAATACCGGTATCTGACCAGGAGTTTATATGTTAGTGAGCTTTCTCCCCATTGGAGATGGTCTCCCGCTTTGGAGACTATAAGCTTGCTGAAGGTTCATTTTTGAGAAGCATTTATTTATTCCCCATTCACCCACTCAAGCACATACTGTCAGTTAGGCAGAATCATCTACCACTGCAGATATGAATGCTTATCACCCCCCTATTTTATAATCTGAGACATAAGAGCAAGCTTTGTTTATAATTCAATATTTCTTGCAGTCATTGCAACACCTAGCTGCTCTGTAAGTTGCTGGAAATGGTGCTCGGTACTTATCCTTGGAATTTATTGTTTCATTGTAATTTAGTCCCTTGCGGATTCATTCCAAGAACTGGCCCTCAGCACTTGTGTCTTAAGAGGTTATCTTTTTATATTTTCTACTTTTCACAAGAAAATGTAGCTTGTTTTGCTCTTTCATGATTTTCTTTTGCTTCTTAGGTGGCACCTTTAGTTGGTTTTTTTTGAAAACTCAACAAACATACTATGGTATTGCACACCAGCCTTTTTCTGGTATAACATTCTTTTTTAAAACCGAAAAGGCAGAGGAGTCAAATTACCACTTTCCGCAGTCACTGAGGAGAAACAATCAGGTTTCGAAATACCGGTATCTGTTGGAGACTATAAGCTTGCTGAAGGTTCATTTTGAGAAGCATTTATTTATTCCCCATTCACCCACTCAAGCACATACTGTCAGTTAGGCAGAATCATCTACCACTGCAGATGTGAAGGCTTATCACCCCCCTATTTCTATAATCTGAGACATAAGAGCAAGCTTTGTTTATAATTCATATATATATATATTTATATATATTGTTAAATGGCTGCTAATATTGTGTCCATCACAGACGCATTGATTTACGAATCTGTCACACCTAACTGGACTTAAACGAGTGAAATGGCCAATCA
>JADBJO010016305.1:28757-40877 GCA_016801955.1 Conus betulinus | reverse complement strand
TCAAACCCCATTTGGATAGAGAAACGTATGCATCACATATTTTGCTTTCGTAGTAATCGGATTTAGGTGCTGTTGTTGTAAACTTAATATTGAACTGGAAATACACAGCCACATTTTAAGGGAAAATAGAATATGTAGTCTTGTGATATGAATACGTTAGGTGATGAATTCCATTTTTATCTTGTACAGTCGGAAACATCTTCAATCAAGTAAGTAGTTTTTGCCTCCCAAATCTATAACTGTAAAGTCAATGTTTTCAATGTGTAATCTTTTGTGTGGAAGAGAATCTGTTCTGTTAAAATTTTGCTAAATATATCAAGATAGAAAAAAAATCTGAAGGCAAAGTATGTCCTTTTAAGGTTTAGTTTTATTTACGTCCAGAGTATAATTGGCCTGTGGGTTGTTTTGAATTAAAAATAATGAGCATAAATCAGTTTATCATCCATGTCCCCAACAATAGGTTAAAGGATGTATGTGTTTGCACGCGCGTGTGTTCATGTGCACGTACGTGTGTGTGGTGTGTGTGTGTGTGTGTGTGTGTGTGTGTGTGTGTGTGTGTGTGTGTGAGAGAGAGAGAGAGAGAGAGAGAGAGAGAGAGAGAGAGAGCGCACGATAGAACGAACGAATGGTTTCTAATGAGGGTGAACACAGAAAAAAGAGACTTTTATTTTATCCGACCCTCAGTGATTAAGAAGAATAAATAAACATAATGACGTGTTTTACACGAACACAAAAAACTGCCTAAACACATGAAGGAAAAAACTCATTAATACAAAGACACATTTTCGCAAAGAAAGCAAATTTCAGAAAAAAATCAACATAAATGCTGCGGGGCTAACGGTCAACACATGTGAGAGAGAGAGAGAGAGAGAGAGAGAGAGAGAGAGAGAGAGAGAGAGAGAGAGAGAGAGAGAAAGGGAAAATGGTTTATACATACACATAGACTATAGCTCTAAAATGAAGAGGAGTGTGACATATCTAAATAATTCGCACCGTCTCCAAAAGTTACGATTCTTCAAACTTTAACTTTTAGAGAGAGAGAGAGAGAGAGAGAGAGAGAGAGAGAGAGAGAGAGGGTTGTCTCCTGTCTGTCTCTTAGACGCATAGTCTTCATGGTCACGAAAGCCTGTTGGTTACAGGCACTTTTTTTTTTTTTTATTTTGCCGGTGTGGCACCCAGCGAGGAACCGGAGCCAGGTGAAATCTTGGCCTGGCCTAATGAGATCTCCCTTCACCCAGAGCGAAACGGGTGTTCACTTCCTGATCCGCTGCCGTTCCCTGCGGAGAACCAATTGAACACAGACCACTCTTTAGAGAAAGATTTTGAGTCTCGCCTATCCCCGCCTCAACAGATAATGTCATTTTAGATTTTTGAAAAAAAAAAAATGAAATAAACATAACAACCCCCAGAGTAAGTGGTGACATAACTGAACTGGGATGAGTAAGATCAATCTGGGGTGGGGGGTGGGGGGTGGGGGGAGGTGTGGTGAGAGGAGGAAGAAATAAGAGCCAAAATATCAGTACTTCACCCCTTACTGACGTCATATGGGACGTATTGAGTTCAGTCTCAGATACCGAGGACTATGTTCCGCCTGTCCAGAGCCGACTTTCGTCTCATGGGTGAAACACATCCGCAGGGACCAGTTTGTTTGTCTGAGTCTGCCCACGGTACCTGACAGAGATACACTGCCTGTTACTCTGTGGTGTTGTCGCCACCAAAGGGGCAAACTCATCATTTGACAGCCTGCAAAGCCAGACAGTGAAGGACAGAAGAAGAAAACAGAAAGACAGATCTTTAGGTAACGGAAAGCAAAACAAACAAAAAACAAAGAGCTAACAAACAAATAAAGCAAAAAGCAAAAAAAAAAAACAGAGAATGAACAAACAAACAAATAAAGCGAAAAGCAAAACAAAACAGAGAACAAACAAACAGTGCACGAATGTCAGGACATAGTGGAGCGACAATCTTAGGTGTCAGCTCTACTCTTTAATAGACCCGAGCTAATTGCTGAGAACTTGCTGAGAACGTCGGTGTAACGCAGGCCTAGTGCCCACGAAACCAAGACCCACACCCTTTCCCACTCTTACTCTAACACTAACCCACTAACACAGTTCCATTTCCAAACATTTAATGACACTTCATTGCACAAACCACAAAAACAATAGAATCACACGAAACAACATACAACAAAACGCATATGATGAGGGGGATGGGGATGAGGATGATTATGATGAGTACCAGAATAAATTAATTATAACCATAGGACAGGTTGTGAACAGAGAAAATAAAGCAAACAAAAAGATGTTCAAAAGTCCAAGCACCCGCGCCCGGGAAAGAGTCAATTGCTGGCACTGTGGGGGATGGTAGCACGCAGGCAATGTAGCCCTGCGAGCGCAGAGAAGAATTGTTGAACTTTGGGCGTCGAAATGGGTATGAGGATGAAGGTCCCAGGGCGCAGTCTCCAGGGGGATAGCTTGCTGAAGGAATGGCTGGTGATGATGAAGGGGAAGCGGAGGACTGGGGATGGATGGTTCAAACGTAAGAACAGGATAAGAAAAAACAAAAGGCCTGGAGACAAAGGGAAATTGCCGTAAGGGAGGGGAAATGGAATATTTTAGATGACTAAAAATAACGAAGTCTTTCCCCAGCTCTGTTTCTCCATGTAAAAGTTATGATTTTGGTTAGCATCTCCCTTTCCTCTTATAGAAGTTAAATATTAAGGAAAATTTTAGAGAGTGTGGGGCAAGTTAACGCTTACGTGACTATAATAAAATGACTACCATAATGTCCCTTCTTCAATATAAGGCTTCTACAATGTTTTCTTCCACTTCTGTATGAATCAAGAGTGATTTCAAGGGGATTTCCTTTTATATACACCAGCCCCAAAAGAAATGAGAATAGCAAAAGCCAAAATAACCGCGTTTTCATCCAAACAATAGTAACATAGTACATTACACTACATCAAACAATGTGCTTACCATAAAAGCATATATAACGATACAATAATTCGAGTCGGAGGTAAACGAAACGATATCTTCACCTTTCTGTGATAAGCTTTCTACGCATGAAATAAACCCAGTTATTCAATAAAGAGGGTCACGCACCACAACAATGAAAAGAATAAGAGACAAGGCTGACTAGGGTTTCCTTTCTCCCCCCCCTCCTGTCTGAATCCAATTGTAGCTGAAAGTGAAGTTTTTTTTTTTAGAAATGGGAAAGCAAGAATAATATACATATTTATAAAAAACAATAGCAAACAAATGAAAATATACATGCATACAACAGATTGTTAACTCACCAAAACCTGTGAGTGAGCTCTGGGGACAATACAGGGTCTGGACAAACAGACACCTCACCGCGGACACAAATGAGCGTCACAACGATGCTCGGACGACCCAAACCTTACCGGCGCGGTCAGCCCCGAAGACCTCCCTCCAAGGCTCTTGATAAAAAAAAAAGAAAGGAATGTTCTCAGCCCAGGCTAACGGGACTCGAACTCTGCTCGCTCTCAAGGTGAGCCAAGTGATCAGCATGGGCTGCACGGGATGTCTGTACACTGATGCCACTTTTAGTTGACACCCAATAACGTGCGTGAAGCGTGCACGCGAGGAACGCGCGCGCGCACGCACACACACACACACACACACACACACACACACACACACACACACACAACATGTGTAAACACGCAAAGCATAGACGCACGCCCAAAAACATTTGACAGTTCGTGACAAACCCCCGAACCAAGTTTAAACATAGTTTAAATCATACATAATGTCCATGAACTGTCAACCACACTCACTCTGGGCATCTGCTCAAAAAATCAGCACCGACGTTTTCTTTTCCTGGTATTGCTTGAACACTGAACGAGAATGACTGCAGCTGAAGTGCCCACCTCATCAGGCGACCATTGGATGCTTTCAGTCTCTTCAAATACTGTAAGGGTTGGTGGTCAGTCTGAATAATAAAATGCCGTCCATACAGGTACGGTTCAAATTTCTGGACCGCCCACACGATGGCAAAGCATTCCTTTTCAACCGTAGAGTAGTTCTTTTCTGCAGGAAGTAGTTTCTTACTGGCACACGTCACGGGTTGGAGACCAGTTCCTGGTCCTGTAAAAGGATCGCGCCCAACCCAACATCCGAGGCATCTGTCCTCAGTACAAACGACAACTCCCAGTTGGGCATAACACAGGCGGGTTTGCTACACAGTCTTTTTTTCAGCTCGTCAAAAGCTTTCTGACATTCGGGAGTCCACTTCACTCTGTTTGGCATCCTGGACTTTGTTGCATCTGTCAGGGGAAGGGCGATCTCCGCAAAGTTCGGCACGAATCGCCGGTAGAAACCTGCCAGCCCTAAAAAGGCCGAACTTGTTTCTTAGTCTCAGGGGGCTGAACCCTTGCCAATCTTGGCCATCTTCTCGTCCTCTGCTTTCAGTTTACCTTTCCTACCACAAAAACCAAGATACGTAACTTCATCAAACCCCAGGAAACATTTGGTAGGCCGAGCAGTCATCCGAACCTCACGAAGTCTGAGAAACAGTGCATAGAGACACTCAAGGTGACGCGTCCATGTCTGAGTAGCCACCAGTAAATCGTCCATGAAGTTGTCGACTTCAGGAAGTTGAAGAGGCTTTAGCATCTCCCTCATTGCTCTGCTAAACACTGCACCAGCTGTCTTCAGTCCAAAAGGCATAACAGTCCACTGGTAGTGACCTTGCGGTGTTGAGAAAGCAGTTTTAGGTTTATCTTTTTCCACCATTGGGATTTGCCAATAACCCTTTGTCAGGTCGATCTTACTGAAGTATCTGGCCTGACCAAGCTTTGAGAACAGGTACTCGATATCTGGGATAGGTTCACCATCAAAAATCACAATTTGATTGAGCCTTCTGAAATCGACGCAAAAGCGTATTTTGCCGTCTCTTTTCTTAACCAATACAATTGGAGAACAGTATGGGGAAGTCGAATTCTCAATGACTCCCATCTTAAGCATTACTTTGACCTCTTCCTGGATCGTTTCACGCTGGGAGAAGGGCAGAGGGAACTGTCGTGTGCGCACTGGTTCTTCATGTTCCAACTTGATACTGCAGGGCGTGAGAGTAGTCCTCTGTGGCAAGTCAGTGAACACGTCGCCAAAGACTGCAGAAAAGTGCAGGAGATCGGCGTGCCTTTCTGGATGATCCGGGTCCAGCTGAACATCAGCAGGTCCTTCCTGAGCTTGTAACGGAATCACAGGAATGTCTTCTCGCGTTGTCTGCACCTCATTACACTCGCTGTCATCTATTACCGACACAGCCACCGTAAGTTTAGGGCGTTCGACGTATTCCTTTAGCATGTTGGCGTGGAACACTTTTCTCTTTGCCTTTGATACGTATACGATAATCAGCTTCGCCAACTCTTTCTAGGACAGAAAAAGGGCCCTGCCATGCATTTGCAATTTATTGCTCTCGCTGGAGAGCAACAACAGAACCTTGTCACCCACTTTAAAACATCGAGGTTTGGCTCGCCTATCGAAATGCTTTTTCTGACGAACTGCTTCTTTCTGAAGATGTTGCCTGGCAAACGACACGTCTCCTCAATTCTATTCCTCAGATCCAGAACATACGTGCATGAAGCCCGGACTTCATCGTCGACTTGCTCCTTGGTCCACAGCTGCCGGAGAACTGTCATGGGTCCTCGGACTGTTCGCCCATACAGGAGTTCGAATGGTGAAAAACCTGTCCCTTCCTGTGGAACCTCCCGATAGGCAAAGAGAACTGCTGGGATAAATCGATCCCACGTTTTTGGTTTCTCTTGACACATCTTCTTTAGCATTGCTTTCAAGGTACCATTAAAACGTTCGACTAGCCCGTTGCTTGGGCATGATATGGCGATGTAGTGATGCCTCTAATGAGAGAGAAGTCTGAATATTTCTTGCATGACAGCCCAGTAAACTGAGTTCCCTGGTCAGTCAGCACTTCCTTTGGGATTCCCAGTCTTGACCACATTTCCCACAAGACTTCGGCAACCCTCTCTGACTCCACAGACTTTAGAGGAGCTGCCTCAGGGTACCGAGTTGCGTGATCCACCATGACTAAAATGTACTTGTTGCCGCGGTCAGATGCTGGTCGTATCGGTCCAACAAGGTCCACACCCACCTTGTCAAAGGGTTGGCCTACCACTGGCATCCTTCCTAGTGGTACTTTGCTGACTCGTCCCTTGGGGGTAACTCTTTGGCACATATCGCAAGAGCGACAGTAACGCTGGATGTCGCCACACATTCCTGGCCAGTAAAACTCGGCCCAAATTTCTGCCTGGTCCTCTTGGTGCCAAGATGCCCTCCCATCGGCGTATCATGGGCAGTCGCATAACCTCCCTTCGAAGAAGAAATGGGACGCAAACTTGTTTGAACACCTGATCCCCATTCTTAAATTCTCGGTGCAGGATCCCATGTACCTTCCGATACGACACTTCACCCCCCTTACTTTTAGCAGTCTCTCCAGAACAGGCCATCGCTCTAGCATTTTCAAGGGATGAGTCACCTTCTTGTAGTTCTTTGAGCTTATCCGGAGTGAGGTCGAGTCCACATACTTTTGATACTGGTATGGATGTTTCTTGATCCCCCCGTTTGGCCTGTGCTCTAGTCTGTACAGCAAGAAGATCTTGCGCGCATAGACTGGTACCTGGGCACACTCTCCAGATGGAAACTTCACCTCGTTTCCAATGATGAGGTCTTGATTTGCTTTGTCCATTACTACTGCCTCAATACGTCCTTGGACAAAAGGAGATTCCAGGTCAATGAAAGCTGTCGGGAATGGTCCTCCAGTTGATGAGTTGGCAAAGGTCAGATCTACAAATCGGCTTGTGAGATCCTCCTCTGACACGAACCGGGAAGATACAGCACTAATCTCAGCACCAGTATCTCGTAGTGCAACAGCCTGCTGGCCATTAATCACTACCGATACTCGCGGGACAAATGGCTTGACACTGCACTGGTCGCATAAAGCTGCAAGTTCTGTGGTAGTTGATTCTGGCTGCATCCATTGTCTGCAGACTGCCTTCAACTCCTTGCAGTCTCGTTTCATGTGTCCTGGTTTTCCACAGCGGTAACAATTGCCATTCCCCTTCCTTTGTGGAAATGTTTGAGGAGCTGTTACTCTCTCTTGGCCTTTGGATGTGCGAAGCTTTTCCTGCTTGACTCCCATGTTTGCCACCCGACCAAAACGCTTAGCCTCAATGTGAGTTTCAGCGAGCTTGGCAGCAGTTTTCACATCACCAGGCTGCTGCTCCATTACATGAGCTGCGAGATCAGGAGTCAGTATGTTGAAAAATTGGTCTTGTAGAAACATGTCTACAACATCGTCTGCTTTGGACAGACTCTTACCAGACAAAGAGAACCACCGCTGGAGGATACACTCGAGACGTTCAATAAAGTTTGTGAAAGTTTCTCCGGGCTCTTTCCTAACCTGTCGAAACTGCTGTCGGTAGAAGGAGGCTGTTTTCTGAAATCGTACCAGCAGGTCGTTCTTCAACCTCTCAAAATTGTTGAAATCACTGGCAGGCAATCTCAGAAAAACTTCCCTGGCTGCCCCAGTCAGCTGTGGAGTCAACCTCGCTACCCATGTGTCCTTGCTCCATTTGTGTGCCACTGCAATTTTCTCAAAGTGTTGCAGATAGAAGTCAATGTCATCTTTGTCTTCGAACTTTTCTAAAATCACTGGGTACGAGTTAGAACGATTGGATACTGCTTCAGCCAGAGTCCTATTTAAATCCTGTCTTTCCTCTCGCGTCCTCTCCAGAACAGGTCCTCCCTCTGCTGTCTTTCCTGCCTATCCCTTTCTCTTTCTTGCCTATCCCTTTCTCTTTCTTGCCGGTCTCTCTTTCTCTTTCTTGTCGATCGCTTTCCTCCCTTACCAAGCGTTCTCGACGATCACGCTCTTTTTTTTCCACAGAATCACGTAAAATGTGCAAGGTCAGTGCCTTGAAGACCAAGATTTTGACCCAGGCTCCGGAACTGAGAATACAATGCCGCCAGGTCCAAGTCAACAGGCATCGTGTCTGAAGGCGCTAACATCGTTGGCTCTGGAGTAGGAGGTGAAAAAGTTGGCAGCGATACGAGGACTAGTTCTAGTAGAAACGGACGACCTTGGAGTAGATACAGCAGCGGGTTGTCCAAGTAACCCAGTGGAAACCCCAGCAGCACTAGTAATAACAGTTGGGATAATTGGCGGAACTTGACTGGTCTCCCTAAAGCAAACGTTCAGCAGTGGGGCGCAGTTCCATTTGGTGAAACACGAATTGATAGAATATTACAGAAAAAAAATTCGTGGCTTTCTTTACATAACAGTCTGTCTGCATCTGCGTACTGAAAGAAATTCACCGCCCCCCAAAAAAAAAAAAAAAACTTGAAGACATATACCTTCTATAACTACGAGCACCAAGGAAAAATTTGAATACGACAAACAAAATAAGTAGAGAGGCACGGCACGGCTGGAAGAGGAAATCAGGATTGGACAAAAGTGAAATGGTTGGCGAGATGGCCAATCTCCCCACACCCTGTAAGTTGAACCTACTTAATTCACTTATTGATCTACAAAGAGATTACACCCCTTGTCCACTTTCCAACAACACTCCCACTACCGTACCAGACACAGGACACGACAAGACACCCTATTCTAGCCTAAACAAATACACTAGTAACCCTAACTACCTAGCACGTACCCCGCATCTCCACCATTGTAACGCAGGCCTAGTGCCCACGAAACCAAGACCCACACCCTTTCCCACTCTTACTCTAACACTAACCCACTAACACAGTTCCATTTCCAACATTTAATGACACTTCATTGCACAAACACACAAAACAATAGAATCACACGAAACAACATACAACAAAAAAACGCATATGATGAGGGGGATGGGGATGAGGATGATTATGATGAGTACCAGAATAAATTAATTATAACCATAGAACAGGTTGTGAACAGAGAAAATAAAAAGCAAACAAAAAAAGATGTTCAAAAGTCCAAGCACCCGCGCCCGGGAAAGAGTCAATTGCTGGCACTGTGGGGGATGGTAGCACGCAGGCAATGTAGCCCTGCGAGCGCAGAGAAGAATTGTTGAACTTTGGGCGTCGAAATGGGTATGAGGATGAAGGTCCCAGGGCGCAGTCTCCAGGGGGGGATAGCTTGCTGAAGGAATGGCTGGTGTGATGATGAAGGGGAAGTGGAGGACTGGGGATGGATGGTTCAAACGTAAGAACAGGATAAGAAAAAAACAAAAGGCCTGGAGACAAAGGGAAATTGCCGTAAGGGAGGGGAAATGGAATATTTTAGATGACAAAAATAACGAAGTCTTTCCCCAGCTCTGTTTCTCCATGTAAAAGTTATGACTTTGGTTAGCATCTCCCTTTCCTCTTATAGAAGTTAAATATTAAGGAAAATTTTAGAGAGTGTGGGGGGCAAGTTAACGCTTACGTGACTATAATAAAATGACTACCATAATGTCCCCTTCTTCAATATAAGGCTTCTACAATGTTTTCTTCCACTTTTGTATTGAATCAAGAGTGATTTCAAAGGATTTCCTTTTATATACACCAGCCCAAAAGAAATGAGAATAGCAAAAGCCAAAATAAACGCGTTTTCATCCAAACAATAGTAACATAGTACATTACACTACATCAAACAATGTGCTTACCATAAAAGAAATATAACGATACAATAATTCGAGTCGGAGGTAAACGAAACGATATCTTCACCTTTCTGTGATAAGCTTTTTACGCATGAAATAAACCCCAGTTATTCAATAAAGAGGGTCACGCACCAACAATGAAAAGAATAAGAGACAAGGCTGACTAGGGTTTCTTTCTCCCCCTCCTGTCTGAATCCAATTGTAGCTGAAAGTGAAGTTTTTTTTTTAGAAATGGGAAAGCAAGAATAATATACATATTTATAAAACAATAGCAAACAAATGAAAATATACATGCATACAACAGATTGTTAACTCACCAAAACCTGTGAGTGAGCTCTGGGGACAATACAGGGTCTGGACAAACAGACACCTCACCGCGGACACAAATGAGCGTCACAACGATGCTCGGACGACCCAAACCTTACCGGCGCGGTCAGCCCCGAAGACCTCCCTCCAAGGCTCTTGATAAAAAAAAAAAGGAATGTTCTCAGTCCCGGCTAACGGGACTCGAACTCTGCTCGCTCTCAAGGTGAGCCAAGTGATCAGCATGGGCGCACGGGATGTCTGTATGTACACTGATGCCACTTTTAGCTGACACCCAAATACACACACACACACACACACACACACACACACACACACAACATGTGTAAACACGCAAAGCATAGACGCACGCCTAAACATTTGACAGTTCGTGACACTAACACAAACTGTAAGAGAAAAGCTGCTTCGCCGCCACACGAAAAAAAAAAAAAAAAAAAAAGACAAACGCGACGCGTTTCGACCTCTTGGGTCCTCTTCAGGCATGACCAACAACATTCAAAACATTGAAAACGAAACACAGGCAGGTCATTTATCTCCTCCAATTCGACTTTAGCGATTCAGTTGTCACGGACAATCGGACAGGGTTGGGGGGTGGGGTATATTTCGAGCCCTATATAGCAACCTCCTCCCTTAATCCCCACCCCTAACTGGAGCGTTGTGCCTCATCACCTCCTTGGCTGGGCTTCACTAAAAAGTTAGCGGTCCCTAGTCCCTAGCTCAATAAGGATACAACAACCCCCCCCCCCCCCCCCCACACACACACACACACTTTAATGTTAGAAACTGTCCATGTATGTACACAGCTATTTTGAAATTCATTTTTGTCTTGTAAAACCTTCTTATTAAACCCACGCACCCACGCATGCACGCACGAACACACACACACACACACACACACACACACACACACACACACACACACAGTGTGTGTGTGTGTGTGTGTGTGTGTGTGTGTGTGTGTGTGTGTGTGTGTGTGTGTGTGTGTGTGTGTGTGTCTCAGTCAGTCTCAATCCTTGATTGAATAAAAGTTTCTGAGTTCTGATCTCTCTCTCTCTCTCTCTCTCTCTCTCTCTCTCTCTCTCTCTCTCTCTGACCCGAATCTCTCATCACACGGAAGCCCTTCCCACCACAATTCACTTGGCCACTCCTCGTCAATACACAGTAAGTCCTGTTGCTGCTTCTACCGTCACACCCACCAACTGCTGGTGCAACTGCTGTTGTCTTTTCGTCGTACAGACCCCACCCCACCCCCACCCCCTACCCACCCCTCCCCTCTGTCAGTCCGTTCTCCACTTCAAGTCTTCGGTCCACCTCTCTCCTCCCTGTCCTCCTCCCTCCTTCCCGTGCACCCCTCCCCTCCCCCCCCCCCCCCCCCCCCCCCAAGAAATAGATAAATATGCAGATGAAAGAGGGCACAATCTGCTCTGTCTGTTATTCTCACACCAACAGCCGTGCACCTGTTTTCTGTGTCCTTCCTAACCTTAGTTCACAGAGAGAGAGAGACAGAGAGAGAGAGTGTGTGTGGGCGGGGGAGGGGGGGGGGGGGTAGAGGAGAGAGAGACAAAGGTAGTGGTGGTGGTGGTATTGATGGGGAGAGAGGGAGAGAAAGAGCGAGACAGACAGACCTAGACAGACCGACCGACAGACAGACCGACCGACAGACAGACAGACCGACAGACAGACAAACAGACAAGACACGCACGCATATTCTCTCTCTCTCTCTCTCTCTCTCTCTCTCTCTCTCTCTCTCTCTCTCTCTCAGAAACAGGGAAAGACTGACAGGGAGGGGGAGACAGAGACAGACAGAGACAAGGACAGACAGATGGACAGACAGGCAGACAAACATATACAGAGAGAGAGGAGGGGGGAGAGAGAGTGAGACGGACGGCGGAACGGGGAGAGAGACAGACAGACAGACAGACAGACAGACAGACAAATGGGGTGAGGGGAAGACCGGGCATAATGAAAAAAAAAGGTCAAAGTTGAAGGTTGGGGAAACAAAGATAATAAATAAATAAATAAATAAGTATCTGAGTGGCAGAAAATGACGGGAACAGAACTTCAAGAAGCCGGAAAACACAAATTCTACTTCAAGAGGACCCCAGCATCCCCATGGGAGCCGTCCCTGC
>JADBJO010016305.1:0-26176 GCA_016801955.1 Conus betulinus | reverse complement strand
ACCACTATCAGTGACTATGAATATGGTAGCATTGGCCCTCTGCACAGTACATACCCAAACTAAAGTGGCTCTTGCATTTCTGTGATGAACCATCACTTCTTTCACTTCTAGAGCATGGCCCCTCTTCCTACTTCAGGACAATCAATGCCTTTATAGTGTCCTGGCCCCAGAAAGACAGCAAATCAGTCCTGTTTTTTTGACAAGATTTGTTTAACGCTGATCATCCAGACAACCTCCATGCAAAATTTTGAATCCAAGAGGTACGCTGTACCTACAACATGAAGTAATTACCCCTGGATTAAAGAACACATAGGTATTTTTGTGTGCAGTCAACTAAAAACTTCTGTTTAAATCTTTTGGCTTGAGATACTACATGTAAGATTCATACTTCGACACGATGGCTGTATGAATGAAGTAAGTAGTTGCCAATCAGATTTTTAGTTAAACTGTGAACTGACTACCACACAACAGCTGTCCTGGTGTGTGACCTGAGCAATCATGAAACAAACTCTTTTTTTTTTTGTGCCTTTTTCAGAGCCAACTGAATATTTGGGATTCAAGCGGAAGATCATAATGAAGTGGCAGACCAGCATAATAAAATGAACTCCAACAGGATGAATTCCATCGAAAACAGCAATGATTGGTAGATCTGATCATCAGAAAACAGAAATCAGACAGCGAAAAATCTTCAGGAAGTATGAAAAGGATCAGGTCTTCAGGCGAAAGAAGGAAAATAATCAAATATGAAAATCATCAATTCCTAGCCCTGAACTATTCACACACACACACACACACACACACACACACACACACACACACACACACACACCAAAATCTGGTTTCAAACTGTAGCCAACAAACACAGACATAGAAATGCCCTTTGTAGTACTACTCCTTTTCCCGCAGACTGGCAGACTGGGCTCACCTTATCTTTGAGGGCATTCTCTTTCAGCCACTTGAGCAGAGGCTCAAAGTCTTTCTCCTGCTGTTCCCGGTACTCCTTGGCTTTCTCAGACTGGTCCACCTTCAGACCCTCCTTGGCCACATTCTGGAACTTCTTCCCCTCAAAAACTGGCAGCGACTGGATGCAGTACTCATCCACAGGTTCACACCAAGTACAACACCTCGTAGCCCTTCTTCAGCAGACGCTCCACAAAGGGGGACTTGGCCACCTGCACAAGGTACAGAAGGGGCACACTTGTCAGCAAACCACCTACACATTTCTGTTCAAAGTATTGTGGTTTCTGAATTTTCATACAGAATTTGTTTCATATTCCACTGACAGACATCATTCCATCTGACAAAGTATGCCTGACTGATTGTGCCACAGTCCATAAACTATCTTCCTCCCCCAGTTATTGCAAGCACAATTCAAAGACCATTTGTCCAAATCCAAAGACCTACACAGTTCCGCACTGTCCAAACTAGTCATGAAAATCTCAGATTTGCAGAGTTCTTCACATCAAGGATCAAGAAAGGGTCCTTAAAAAAAAACTTATGCATTTTTTTCCCTTTTTTTTGTAAAGCTTATGTGTTGTCAACAGGCTTTTTTTTCCCCTGAAAGCTTCCAATCAAATGAAAATTTGCATTTCAACTGTATCAGATTTCAAAGCTACTGCAAAACACTGAAACCTTCGGTCACAAACACCAGTATTATTTATCTCATCTTATTACGCTCAGATAGTGACAATTTTTTTTTTTCTGTCTAAAAAAAAAAAAAAAAAAAAAACAACAGAACAAACGAAAAAAAAAAAAAAAACTCTACAGGTCAATATTTTTGTTGGTAAAACCAAGCAAAAATACGCTGCCCACGCCTTGGAGCACGGTTCTACTGTGTCAGTCATCCAATCCCAGCACCTACAAGGAATCTGTCTACTCCATTCTTATGAGCCGACTAGTAGAGAATGAATAAAAGGACATTACTACAGCACTTTCACACACCTAAAAACCTTTTACAATACTGGTCAAATCGAAACTCAACACAACATGCACACTGGCTTGTGCGTCCTCTTCTCAAACACTTCATCCACTACCCCAAGTAATCCCTCTCACTTCTCCCCCTCACCTCTTCTCGGCTGGTGCCAGCCACAAAGTAAATGGTTTCCTGTTTCTCCTTCATACGCTCCACATACTCCGTCAGTGTGGTCAACTCCGTGTCAGAGTTGGGAGTAGTAGAACTTGAGCAGCTTGGCCAAACGGGTACGGTTGGAGGTATCCTCGATCACTCCCAGTTTGATGCTGGTCAGACAGCATATCATTTGATCATGAGTCTTCAAGGCAAGGGCTTTCATTGGCCATACACACACACACACATTTGAGTATGCATGCGAGCACAAATGCATCTTTCTGTATGTACCAACAAAACCCTGTGTATGCACGCAAACATCTATGTATATATATCCCTGAGGTTGGAATCTGGCTCCTACCTTGTAAGTGCTAATCCACCATTACCAGGTAATCAATCACTAATCCATTTGTATCTGCCCTTCAAGGGCAATTTTATATTTTGTTTCCCCTATAGATTCATTTCCCATGCATCAGCCTCTCCTAAGTAAAAGCGGATAGCCTTAACAAAGAGCTTCTATTCAAGCTGAAAAAAAGCATGACATGCGTGACAGTGACAGAGGACTGACTGACACTGAAGTGGCCCAAACCCCGCAAAAACAGAAAAGAACACTGCACAAAGCAGTGTAGACTGTACAGACGAGTGTCATGGCTTCAAACTCCATTGACAGCGACAACCATGAACTGTTAGAGATTCTGGGTTTTCAGAAAGCAACTAGGTGATAATTGTCAGTTATAAACATCAACAACATACAAACAGATATAAAAACAGCAAACTACACTCACTGCTAGATTTCTGTCAAAATTCCAGACATGCTAACTTTCTAAAGATTAAAAAAAATGACTGCAGTGAAAAAGACAGAAATGTGCGATGGAAAGCAAGGGAAAAAAAGTCTTCTATAGCACCTGTTCCACATGATAAAAAATCAGTTTTACCATTTTCAAATATATTTCAAACAGCTTTTTTTTCAGGTTTTTTTTTTATTAACAATGGACAAAAATCAGTGAAAAGGGTCTGCATTCCAAAGATTTCCAGCAACAAGAAAGGAAAAGTTAAAAAAAAAAAAAAAAAAAAAAAAAAAGAAAAAAAAAAATCAGCTGGAAAAAAAAGAGAGGAAAATAGAGCTGTCTAGGATTCAAAAGCACAAAATGTAGTATTCTGACATTTTAAGTGTAGCATTCCAACTTTAAGCATAGCCCCTGTACACGATTCAACAAGTCAGACACGTGTCACTCTACACTGCTTTCAGTAACATTTCACTTCGTACATGACATGATGGTGATTTAGTAGACAGGAATCGCACTATAGACAGGAATCGCACTAGTTCTCCCATAGTTTTGACCTAACACAAAACAAGCTAGTCAATTAGGCAGCAAAATCATAATCATCTTTTGCAATTTGTTTTCAACGTTTTTTCCTTTCTATTCTTACTGAACTTGGACAAAATGAGTCTAGTCTAAAAACATACTTCATCTTGGTTATGTTCAAGCAGCCATTATGTCCTCCCCCACCCCTCTCCCCCAGTTTTTGAAATGTTTGAGGGTTTGCATTTCATCAAAAAGTGTAGCATTGTCAACAAAATCATAACATGCTTGACAACTCATGGAAATCAACTGAAAGGAGGACACCTGATAAGTCTGAAAATGAAGTCAATTTGGACTAGCAGGATTTTTCTTTTCTTTCTTTTCTTTTTGAATATGGTGCCCCAGTTTTGAAGTTAACAGCTAGCCCAAAAAGTAAATTAGACACTTACGTACTAGACAGAAGAAAAGCAAGATCAGCTAAAAGGTAAATGATCGTATGAAAAACCATCATATAAGCAAAACTTGATCAACAGTGATCCTCTAGACTATCAGTCAGGGAAAGGAGACAAGGAAGAGGACACGTGTGAAATGGAAAACCTAACACACACACAAACCAAATGTAATTATATAAACACAATATTACACAAATCTGCACACACAACTGTGTGCAGGTTGAATGGGTGCAACAGAAAGCCAGAGCTCCACAGTTCATGTTAATCTAGAAAATTAATCTCTCCCTTTACCCATATCTTAAAGCCTGCTCTGGGAATTAATGTTTCGGGCAGGATGACAAACTGCACAAGAGCAGCACATGCTGGGCCCAAGTTAGTGAACATGCAGCAAAAACAGTTCTGCCTAACAAAAAGACATACTACCCGTGAAAACAGGGGCAAAACCTCCCTTGTCCTTACTTGGTGCTGTACTCCTTCCAGAAGTTGTCATAGTCCTCTTTGCTGATCTTCTTGATCATGTCCAGGGTCTTCCTCACCAGCTTCTTCTTGATCACCTTCAGCAGTTTGTTCTGTTGCAGTGTCTCTCGCGACACGTTCAGGGGCAGGTCATCGCTGTCCACCTGCCGTCAAGAGATTTTATCTCCACTGTCGTCATTACTACTTGTGTGCTGACTTTACGACATCAAAAGACTTGATCTTTACTGTGTCATTATAACTGGCTTGTGTAGACACTATATATCAAAAGACACATCCTCTGTGTCATTACTGGCTTGTATGTAGACACTACACATCAAAAGACTTAGATCCACTGTGTCATTACCGGGTTGGGTGAAGACACTACATGTCAAAAGACCTCTCCACTTTCATTATTACTGGCTTGTGGGTAGACACTACACATCAAGACTTGTCTCCACTGTGTCATTATTACTGGCTTGTATGCAGACACTACATGTCAAAAGACTTGTCTCCACTGTGTCGTCATTACTGGCTGGTGTGTAGACATTACACATCAAAAGGCTTGTCTCACTGTGTCATCATCGCTGGCTGGTGTGTAGACACTACACATCAAAAGGCTTGTCTCCACTGTGTCATCATTGTTGGCTTGTATGTAGACACTATACCTCAAAAGACATATGTAGACACTATACGTCGAAAGACATATGTAGACACTATACATCAAAAGACTTACATGCAGACACTATATGTCAAAAGACTTATCTCCGCCGTGTCATCATCATTACTGACTTTTGTGCAGATACCATATCAAAAGACTTCATCTCTCTCCGTGTCATCACTCAGCATATGTGACGACACTGCCACTTTCTCCCACACATAGACTTGCTCCCTTGAAATACTAACACGAAAGTGGAAATGCAGCACACATCTTCTTTTTAAAAAACACACCCCTCCCCTGCCCCCTCATCTCTGCAAAATGAATATGCAAATCATCTGACAACATATGAACATTCACAGACGAATTCACATTAACCTGTACTAGAACACAAACAATATTAAGAATGAATGTATATCCACGTAAAGCAAAACACATATGTACACTCCACTCTCATCTTCCCGTTGCCAACACAGAATTACATTCTTAACACCAACTATAGACACCAGTGAAGTAACTTTGGAGTCACATTGTCTAAATTGCCTACCAAAAAACCGTTCCACAGAAGTGCAAGTGGAGAAGGGTCCTTAATCATGGAACTGAATCTGGGTCATCTAACCCATCCTAACATCTGGACTGAAACCATCCTACCAATCCTGATATATATCATCATAAGCGAACGGATCATACATATATATATATATACATATATATATGCATATATATATACACAAATATCGGTCCAAGACTTGTACCTTCTCTACTGGAAAGCTTTGGTCATCAAAATACATGTTTTTTTTTTTTTTTAATTTCACAATCAAAATTAACTGATGACAGTTAAACTCATCAATAATATTCTTTCAAGAACATTTAACAATGAGATAAACCAAAGAAAATATTTTCCCAAATATAGGCACTAGAAAACAACCCAAGCAAAATCTCAGCAAATCAGAGACAAAGTTTTCAAAATTTTCCTGATCGAGATTTGTAATTAAACCTTGAATGCTTGCACTCCTGGCTCCATCTTTTGCCCTTTTGCTCTCCTTTGGTGTGCACAATCACACACACGTGTGCACAATCACACACACAGGTACACTTGTGGGAGCACATACACACACACATCTTCTCATACACACACACTTGTAACACACAGCCAGTTACTGACCACGCCCCGGATGAAGGAGAGGTATTTGGGCATCATGTCCTCAAAGTTGTCTGTGATGAAGACTCGTCGCACGTACAGCTTGATGGCATCCAGCTTCTTGCATAGTTGTTGAACATGTCGAAGGGGGAGCGCTTGGGAACAAAGAGGATGGACTTGAAGGTAACCTCCCCTTCTGCAGTGAAGTGGATCTTGGTCATGGGCTCCTCACTCTCCTTGCTGATGGATTTGTAGAACTCGGTGTACTCCTCCTCTCTGCCACTTCAGACTGCCTGCACATCATTCATCAACTCAACTTTACTGAACAGCATTCTACAGAACAGTGGGGTTCAGTGGACAACATGCTCGCCTCTGAGGCAAGAGAACCCTGGATCACAAATTAATCTCACACATGGAAGGAATTTCTGCCCTTTCCACCAGATTTTTCAGCAGAGGTCCAAGTAATAGTCTTTCAGAGAAAATGATAAATGAGAACCTATGTGCAGAGCAACAGTTATCTGGGCAAGACTATATATATAAAAAAAACTTTTGACAGGAAAATGAAAATTTATGTAAACTGATCAAAAAAAAAAAAAAGCACACACACGCACACAGAAAAAAAAGAAAAAGGGAGAGAAAGAAAGGAAGAAAGAAAAAATAATGGGAAGCACCGTACTTTAGTGAAAAGCTCTCCTCAGCAACAGCAGCCCAAAACTTCCCGAAAATGTGTTATGACAATGAAGTTATGCAATTAGATATAAAACAAGGCAATACAAAATCAGACTATATCTGAAATGCAATCTGTTGTGGAGATTAATCTGAAATGGAAAAGACATGGAGAATGTCCGTCTCAAATGGGTGCTAAACATTTACCTGCACAAATCAGACATCCGATCGATCATGAATCAATTAACAACTGATGCATTCATTCTTTTGCTATTTCTACATCATTATTGACCAGAGTATGACAAAACACTTTGTTCATAAATTTCTACTTACATCATTCTCTTTTGAAAGGAAAAGACATATCCTGATCAGTGCTAAGCAACATTCAAATTAATCTTAGGTCAGAGTTATTTTGTACTCACTAGTGACAATGGTTCGCCTGTGTTTTTTTTTCTGTACAGTTTGTAACTGAGCCTGTTTGTGCCCAAACCCAGTAAACCAAATTAATATCATTCTTCTATAATCATTCTTTTTACGGAACCCCCCCCCCCCCCCCCCCCCCCCCCAATCAAGAAAGAAACTACTTTCAAATGTATACTTTTAGATCATTTTCTTCCAAAAAAGCTTTCCAAACAAAGATATGCTGCATTCACTCTGATTTCTATGCCTTCGGGGAAACAGCTGACACTGAGACAAATATCCTCAGCAATGCAGCCACCATGAAGTTAGGAACATGCCCATGTGAATGGATACAAGTCATAGGGACTCAAGACAAAACCAGTTCTGAAAGCTACAAACAAGACTAACAGAGGGCTGTTGAAAGAATGACAAACACATACTGACATACTCATCAATGAATAGCTGACAACAGCAGTGCTGATTCTGGGATTTAAACAAAAACAGAAACAAACAAAACCAGATCCTTAGGGGCCCCTCGTTATGGAAAAAGGGGGCGAGCCAGGCCATGCTGGGACACTTTTGTTCCTTCTCTTGCGCTAAAATTACATCTTTTCTAGGAACACTCCATCGAAGCGTATGGGTCTACATCATGCCTATGGTTGCACTTTAATGTCTCCCTTGTGCACTGACTTTCTGTGTGCCACTTCTGACTTGTTTGTTTTCTTTCCTGCAGATGCACTTGGGAAAGCAAACTCAAAAAATGTTTGCTTCGTCATGCTTGAAACCTATGCTCGGCATAGAGACATTATGGACCAAAATTATTTCTGGATATTACAAGATCACAGGTATCAATTAGCTGAAAGAAAACAAATCAATTACAAATTTCTATACAACAAATATGCTTTAGACGTGTAAGGATGCATGTTCAGTCTTCAATCATATTTCATTAACCCTCTTGTACTCATAACAGGACCAGCCAAGAGTTACAGCGGGCACCTGTAGTTTCCGTTCCGGGAGCTACCTGGAGTTCTCGGTAGGAATTTCCCATCAAGTGCTGATCACGTTTCACACATGCATAGTCGCAGACAGCAACTAGGAAGACTCAGGCATGGTCTAATCATGCATTGCCATTATTTTTGGATGCTGGAACTGCGCATGTTCTTTCAGAAAAGGAACAGAACACAGTGAATAAATTTGTGAATGAAACAGACCGACTTTCACGAAGGCTGGTTTTGCGTCTGCTATGAACAATGTAGAAATGGTCGACTACTCTCAAGAGGAGTTAGATCAAATTATTGTCGAAGTGGAGAGACTTGAAACAAAGATGGAGAATGAAAGTCATACAGAAGTCGGTAGTGGTGTTGAAGAAGATGGTGCGGATGAAAGCGACCCAGAGTACAATGTTCCCCTGGCCACGCTGAAGACAACATGGCGTCCCGCAACATGTGGCACTGCAGAAGTGCGTCAGTTTCAGGAACCCACTGAGTCCGCTCACTTGTTACCCGACATGGCTGCACCACTTGATTTTTTTCTTTTGTTTGTACCTCTTTGTTTTTTTTTAAGACTGCTGCCCATGAAACAAACAGGTATGCAAGACAAAAAAACAAGTTGCAGAGGGTGCACCTGACCCTCTTTTATAGTACTGTGTGTGACAAGTGACAAGTTTTGTATGATACTGGTGGGACAACCAGTGGGACCTGTACAGCCAGGCAGCAGATGGACCACGTCAGGTAGGCTTCAGATTTCATCTTACACTAACAACTTGCATCAGCATGGTAAATGCGCATGCTTGCATGCTCTAAAATGATTGTCATCATAAAATGTCGCATGTCTGGTGACAATTGGTGACAGTGACAACACCTATATCTCTAAGACAGACAAAATATAGTACAAATTACAGTGTATCTTATGAAACTGCCTGGCAATTTTCTTTCTCTCAGAGGTTCACATACGCTCCCCATAAGTTAATAATCACACATCCCCATTTTTCTTCTATTGTGTGAGCCAAGGGCTGCTCACAGTTTCTATTTATGTTTGCAGTGAACAAATCTAGCAGGATTCCCATGATCCTGTGCCCTAAAATCAACATGGCAATGAACATCAGCAAGAGAGAGAAACTCACTTGCGGGTCCAGATTGGTTTGACAGAGTTCATCAGTTCCCAGTCCCACACAGTCTTTGAAACTTTCTTTGTCTTCTTCTCCTTCTCCTCTTCCTCTTCCTCCACTTTCCCCTCCTCCTCTCCTCTTCCTCCTCCTCTTTCTTTTCTGTGTCTGCCTCCTCAGTGGTGTCCTCTTCGACAGGCTCCTCCTCTTCCACCGTCTGCAAAGCAACATGAGACATCAGTATCAACACACAGTACTTGGTATAAAGGCAAAATGATGTAAAAAAACAACAAAAAAAAAAACTATAAAACACATCCACCTGAATACATTTGTAAAGATTTATAATCGTTGGAGAGCTATATGACCGGTAATGAGATGAAATCAATGCAGCGTGTCATGTTTTATCACTTGCTGTATGTCAGCTCTGCCTATGCACACGTTGTTTTTTTTGTAAACAACCCTCTTAGAAAAAAATACTTGTTTTAAAGAAAAAATATCATAATGATGATGGCGCCCAATACCTTGGAGGTCCAGAGGTAGATGTTGAAGTTGATGAACTGACTGTATTTCTTCACCAGGTTGGTCAGGGTGCCTGTCTCCAGGAAGTCATGAGCCTCCTCCTTCAGATGCAGGCTGACAACAGAACACCAATGTCTTACTCAATGTCAGTTCACACATCGCCTCTGTCACACCTCAACCTCTGCTAACGTCAGGGAAGATAAACAGTAACAGCATCTGCACAGGTGGCAAACTTTAAGAACTAGCACTCTACAGTAACATTGCATAATATATTAATTCAAAAACATAATTCAGCAAAACAGAGCTAGAAAACTGGCTGTAGCTTGCATTCAGTTTGATGTACTATAACATAAACAGGCCTGTTCATCCTAAAAATGTCTACTTTGTGTATTTTTTCACAAAAAAAGGTGCATTCTTTACAAAGCATGTGTACAAATCTTCCGATTTTTTTTAAAAGGTGGGAGGTGCATGTGTGCAGAGATTTGTTTTCCCCTTTGACATAAATGTATAGGGATGGTTTTCCCCTACCACCACACAGGCTTTATACTGTACTGGCTATAATAAAAACGGGGTCTTCCAACAAAATTTCTTTCATACTTAGTTCAATAGCATACTCTGGCACAAATTCATGCTCTCTCTCCGTTTTTTTTTTTTTCCTTTCCCCAATACATCTTTCAGGATCTGTATCAGCCACAGAGCTTAATCTAGGATTTTTGAGAAAGGGGGGGGCAGTCCCCCCCTCTCATATCAAAAAAAAAAAAAGGGGGGGCACCCCCCCCCCCCCCACCACATACATACCTCCTCCACTTTTGCACACAGACTTCAACACACCTTGATCAAATCATCTAAATTTAACCAATAAAAAAAAACTAAGTAAGCAAGTTACAAACAGCAAAACACACACACACACAGTTTTTAGATGTAGCCGCGGTTTCTTCATGATCTTCTCCACCCTCGCATGGCACAGAATCTTTTTTTTTCACTTTTCCTCCACAAAAAGTCGATGTCAAATAGGGTAGGTACACGCTTCATTCTGGAAAAATACCCATATGGCGCCTCAAACTCTCGCAACTTCTCGTCGGTGATCAAGATGGAGGAGATGAATGCTGTCCATTGGCTGATTTACACTAACAGCCAATGACAAGAAATCGTTCGCTCCTGCTCAGTCCTAGCTAGTTTCAGTTTTTCAAGCAGACAACAAACGAGTGCCCGCAACGATCAGTAAACAGGGGGGGGGGGGGGGGGGGGGGCCACTTCTGCAACTGTGTGGGAGTCTGCCTGCTTTAAGACTCGATAATTGTAGGAAGGAACAGATTTTCAGGGGATTGTACCAATTCTGCGCTCTAGATTAAGCTCTGCAGCTGTTGCTGAAGAGGCAGACATAACCAAACATGATGAGAGTTAACAAGAGTTGTCACTCTTTGGTCTAAACACCCAAATTGACACACCAAGAAAACAAGGGTGAATGCTGCATGAGAATTTCAAGTCTGCCTTTTTTTTTTCACTTTCCTTTCTCTAGTCTGTCATATTTGCCACATGAGTGCAAAAATATGGTGAAATTGCGTGTGTAAATAGGTCTGTGTAAAACACTGCACATACAGTTCTTTCAGCAGTATATCTCCCTCAGCTCCTGAAGGAAGGCAGGTGGGTCTTCTACAATTAATCATTCTGCCATTCAAGGAATTCTGTTCTAATAGTTTCCCAATTTTCTGTCGTTTTCTTTGACTACCTTTTTTTCATGTTATCTTCCTTTATCGATGCCTATTGTTTTTTCCAGCTATGCGACCCATTCTCCCGTCTTTGTCTTGCACAGTACTCGCACATTTTTTCTCTTTGGACAATTTCTGACCTGCCAGAAATGGGGTTTAAAAAGAAGTGGACAGACTTTGCTGGTGGTAAGAGAAGTGACAAGTGAGCTGAGTTGACAAAAAGGGCAAAAGCAGAACTACTCACTGACAACAAAGCTACCTCTCCAGGGAGAATGATCTCAAATCATTTCATGTACTAATTAGAGGTTTCGTGCCATGTCAGCGGTTCATCTTGCACACTCAAGACCATACCTCACACTCCCTGCCACTCCCAAATCGCCACCACTTGCCAGGTTAAGAATTCTTGTCTTTTGCCTCTGAAACACCTCTCCGATTTCCTGCTGTTATAGTTACTGTACACCAAGACTGTAAACAATGTCTGAAGTAGACACTTGCCATCTAATTAACATGCTGCCATGTTTGTTTTTATGACAGAACTGTCTTCTGAAAGAGCACAACGTGCTTGCATGAACCATAATAATACCGGAACACCTTAAAAAAACCTATCCATATACAGCCAAGTTTTTCCACTTACCTGATGGTGGTTCCACGGCCCAATGTATTGCCACGTGGGTCTTTAGCCACAGCGAAGGATTCGGCATCCGACTCCCACACGTACTGCTCATCATCATTGTGCTTGGACGTCACCACCACACGGTCAGCCACTGAAACAGTCCACCTCAGTCAATTCACCCATCTGCCTGCCTTGGACCATACTGCCAGGGACAGGGCCATTTACCATTCTGGGTCCACTGAAATGGTAGCCTAAAAATATGTTCACCCCCGAAGTCAATGCATTGCTACACCACTGGTCATGATTGAGACACATGTATACTATACAAATGTAACTGACATTCAAACCTATCCTCCTGTTCCTTGCCATTAACAGTTTTCTACAGTGGTGACATCCACAAGAACATGCAAAACAAGAGCACTTCACACACACACACACACACACACACACACACACACACACACACACACACACACACACCACATCCACACATTATGATTCAAGTCTTCTCACCCAAAAAGCTGGAGTAGAAGCCGACACCAAACTGTCCAATCAGGTCGGTGAGCTCAGTGGGCGAGAGGCCTCCCCCATCTTGGCTAAGAAGTCACTAGTGCCTGACTTGGCAATAGTTCCAAGATTTTTCACCAGGTCATCGTGTGTCATGCCAATGCCTGTGTCTGTCACATGCAATACGTGGTTGTCTGGGTCCGCCTGAAGATCAACAAATGACCATGGGATTTATACATGTGGGAACACAATGAGTTTGCACTGTTTTGCTTCACACTTACACTATTTTTATCCCCTTTTTTTCCTGAGTATGTTGCAAAAGAAAGGTATGTAGTTGAATGGTCAGTACATTCAGATGTGGAGCTGACGGCTGTGAATTCAAACAGTTTGTATTGTTTGCTTCACACTTGCATCATTTTTTTTTCATTTTTTTTTCTGAGTATGTAGCAAAAGAAAGGTGTGTAGTCGAATGGTCTGTACATTCAGATGTGGAGCTGACGGCTGTGAATTCAAACGACTCCTGAACTGATGTCAAGATTTTTACTGTCTTGAAAACCCACTCTCTCCATCTAGCAGTAAACTAATACCTCATTCAGTTAATATTGTTAATTAAAGTGGAAGGAGGGGGCTATGCTCCATCTTCCATAACGCTAAGCTGCCCTAGTCATAGTCTTTTTAAAAGTTCCCAGCCCTGTATCAGTGTATGGCTCCAGGATTTTAACATTTGAACTTTATGCTAGAAACACTTTAAATTTGTTTTTGACACTTACAGAGCTGTGGATCTGTTTGGAGGGTACAAATGTACATTAAATGCACAAAATAAACAAAACTCAAAAGTATCCACTTCCATGCACCAAAATTTAACTATAAAAGGGAAAATACCACACTCATACATATGCACAAAAACATCACGTGAACCAAAAAAAACCCAAAACAACAAAATGCATATGGCAGCGTCTTCACTGGTTTACTGCCTAAGTTATGAAGTCCTCAAATGACTGCTCCCTCAGACTGATAGTTGCTACTGCTGGGACTACAACAGACCTATACTGGATGTGGCTAAGTAAGAAGTGGCGGATATTCACGAGCTGGTATTTGAATGATGCCACTGGGGACATAAAAGATGAGGAAGCAAAAAAAGATCAAACACACACACACACACACACTGAGAATAAGCAGCCGACAGCATGCACCACAGACCTTGATCTTGATGCTGAGTTCATCGGTGGCACTGAGGGCACTTTTATCCGTCAGGGATAGGAAGCGGATCTTGTCCAGAGCATCGGAGGCGTTGGAGATCAATTCTCGCAAAAAGATCTATACACAAAGCAAAAAAGTTTCAGCTGCAACAACTATAAGATGCTGTTTTCAAATTTAAGACTATTCTTCCAACACATAACATTCAAACTTTCCTGTGTGTTCTTACTGCCTCTGCCACTTTGCTTGTTTTATATTATGACCTGTTGTCATTTTAACACACAAAATATTTGCACAAGACGGTATATATAGAGCTGTAACTTTCCATCACTTCCAGTTTCTGTCACTTCTTCCACGATCTTGTGGTTACATCAAGATTTCATCCAGATTAAAACAAACTCTGGCTGGAATTAATCTCACAGCAGAAAAAGAATACCAATACTCCACTTTCTACAGGTATGTAAAAATGACATGAAAATGGTAACACCACCTTCCTCCTCTTCTTCATGTTAGCTAAAGAGTTTCAACTATAAAGAATAGGAAACTTTGAGTTCAACAGAAAACTCCCCTCACCTCCTTGTTCTTGTAAAGGGAGTTGATGATCAGCTTTCATCATGCGATTAACCTCGGCCTGGAAGGCAAACTTCTCCGCTTTCTCCCTGAGCTCCTTCATCTGAGCAACGTTCAGTCCGTCCAGCTTGATAGCTTCCTCCTCTCTGCCCAACACCAACCACACCTGCTGTGAGGCAACTTACCAGTGAAGTTTAACAGTTAGTAGTTACACTGATAGCTATGACAGCCTGCCAACTCGTAGCAGTAAAACATACTATGCGTAAAGTTTATCTTTAATGGAACACGGCTATGAATGCATTGGTCCACACGGTGACAAAATCACAGTTTTCTCCTGAGAGTTTCACTCTCAACTGCCAAATACTTCCTTCCTGAAATAGAAAGTGTAATAATGTTTGCAACAATAGAAAATTACATCTTTAGTAACAAAATGAACATTAAAATATTCAGCAACAATAGAAAATGACAACTTTAGTCTCTAATTGAATCACAAAACAGTCATCTTTAATAAAAGAACACATCTGAATATTGTATTTGAATCAATTGGTAATGTATTTTTTTACCACAACACTGACCTTTACCGAATTCTGCACTAAACCAAGATTACTCAATATGATTTCTGTGTCTTATACCTTACTACAACCTCCACAGATGAGGCATCAATCAAGTTACTATTATACTACTATTACTTGTTAGTAAAAATACTGCCAATGGCTATAGTTCTGTGAGGCAAAGTGATAATAAGTGCACATTCACTGTAGTAACAGATTTTTCCCATAATCACAATCTTAGAATTGTAATTTCCGGATCGCATGCTCAGGTTACTACAGTAACTAAACTATAGAACAATCTTGCTTAAGTTAATTTGACAGCAGAATGAACAGTTGTTCTTTTCATAACATTATAGTGCATTCTATCCTTTCCTAAATCCCTCTCCTACACCCACCCCAGGACTTTTTCAAGCTTTGTCTTCCTGGAACATTTCTCTCTTTGTCTACTTACTAAGTTCAGCTACCAGTTAACATCACCTCCCATTTTCCAACAGCATACAGAAGGTGTTTACTAGGATGATTCATCAGACTTACTTTTGCACAGTTTCATCGTCAGTTCGAGAAGCCTCCATGGATTTACCCAGGTCCATATCCACTGTGCCGCCATCTTCATCAGCCTTTGCTGCAGCTGTAACACAAACAGTCCATGTCCATCATGATTTTTGTCAATCTGCTGAACCTGAGGAGTCAAAACTTTTATCTTAAAAGAAGCAGTAATGTTCAGAAAAAATGGATCAACCAGATATTACAAAGTCATAATCATTCCCAAGTACTATGCCTTCAACTGTTCTTCAAAATGTTGTTACCAATGCAAGAACACCAATTACTAAACTTTTTGAAAACTTTGCAATCGGCTTGGTTATCACCAAAGAATAATATTACACACAGCACAGAAGACTGACCAGGAATGTAAAAAACATTTCTTCTGCTTGGTCAACGACAGTTTACTAGTCAAATTTACAAATATTTTACTTTCTGTCTAAAATATGTATTTAGCAAAAGCTTTTCTTCTTGTGCAATTTCATCAGCAAAGTGTAAATGGGCATTCAGCTCCCTCATACACATAAAAATTAGTTACACAACCCAGACCTAAGTATTAAAAGAATGTTTCTATGTTTATCATCTATAGATATGCACAAACACCTCTCATATATATGCACAAACACCTTCTCAGTCTCACTGGAAGTGAAACTGCAACTAGTGAAAGAAAGGTTCACACTCTGTTCACATCTACAGTGCTACCTACATCACTGGTTGGCGATTTATACTTCAAAACATAAAATATGTGGGGGTATTCTGAAAGATCAACGGGTCTAAAAGGGAGTGTCAGTTTCTTTGTTGAGTAACTTAAATGCCCAGTTTTCATGTGGGGGAAGACACACCCCTTTTCAACCGCATACTTTTTCAACAGTCAGGAATGCAATTTAAACATTAGGCTAGAAATATGCCAATCTGTATGATTTGATTTTACCATTACAGTCTGCTCGAAAGGAAGGCTTACAATGGGGGCACACGGAATCAAACTATCCTTCATGCTTTTCGGCTGACTATCACCGGCAAAGAAACCAAAACTTGTTGGGGCTAGCCGGCGAACTTACGTCACACTCAGTACTTATCCTTGAAAAATCAACTTTTCCTTAATTCTAACCGTCCAAAATAGCGTTACACCATAACCAACCATACAGATACATCCTGTAGAACACAGCTACATTCGAAGCCTGGTTTTATCATTTCTAGACTAGATCCCTTTCTCCTCTTGTCAATCCGTTTTGAGTTCTGCAACAAAATTTATAGTAGTTGCTTTTCACTCCCAGAACATTCCGATGGCCACGTCGCTAATTTTCAGTAAACATTGGCAGGTTTTTTGTCACTTACCCGCAAAGAATAGCAATCCAACAGCTCCGAGGAGGATTAATTTCTTCATGGTTTACCACCAGTTTCGGCTCCTAACGAAGGAGGTTTTTATTGGGAGAAATGATCGATACTGATCAGCGTTGCCGTACGCACGTTGCTGTCCTGGCAATTTCAAGGGAATCCCCCTTCCGCTGCTGACCATATCCAATCGCTGCTGCCCCACGAACAGACTTTGAGCCAATCAATGAAAACCAAGTACGGAGCAGGCGTCATACCTGGCCTTTTTTTCATTGGTTGTTATAAATGGTTTTCCCAGCATGCACAACTAACCTATACAACCGTGCCGGAAATGCACAATCACCGAAAGAACCACGTTGACACAGCGAGGATTTGACACGCCCCCCAGTCAGACGTTTCAGGTGGTTTCTTTACAGTCGACTCTCTCTCTCTCTCTCAGCATTGATGACTGATGACAGTAAATCCATTCAATCAACACACACTTCTCCTTACTAGACTTGTCAGCATTTTAAGCTGTGCACCACGAACATTATCAATGTGTTAGTGTGTGCAAGCCAGAGAGAGAAATGTGTGTGTGTACCAGTCCTCTGCTGCGAGTGTGCGAAACGTGAGGGAAAGGGGTGGACCCGATGGATTGCAGACGATCAATGGGTGGAGTTTTATTTCTGATGCACTTCCTCTAGAACTGTGTAATTCTGGCAATTCTTTTCTTTAACAACAACAACAACAAGCACCACCCACCCCCTTCACACACACACACACACACACACACACACACACACACACGTGTGTTTTGCGAGCTCACGAGTACGAGCACGCGTGTACACGCGCACGCGCGAGCGTGTTATGAGTAAGTGTGAGTGTGCGTATGTGTGTTTGTGCGCGCGCGCGCTCGCGTATATGTGTGTGTGTGTGTGCGCTCGCGCGCGCGCGTGCACGCGCTCGCGTGCATGCGTAAGTACTTGTGTGTGTGTGTGTGTGTGCGCGCGCGCGCCCTATATTTCTGTTTCACACACACACACACACACACACACACACACACACACACACACACACACACACACACACACACACACAAATTATCGCTTTTTTTCCCTTACAGAACGTTCAAAAGTTTTGATCGCGCCCGGGCGCACGCACGCACACACACACATATACGTGTGCGCGCATTTCTGTGTGTGTGTGTGTGTGAGAGAGAGAGAGAGAGAGAGAGAGAGAGAGAGAGAGAGAGAGAGAGAGAGAGAGAGAGAGAGAGAGAGAGAAATTAAAGGGACGGCTTGTCGAGCAGCTGGGCGTGCCCTGAGGGCAGGCATTTCTCTTTCCTTTATTGATGGAGACAAGAGAAGGCAACTCCACTGCCTCCATACTGCAAACGCAATATACAATAAAGGCAGACATCTATTTGGTACAATCTGTCGCAATAACGATTACAGCTAGGGTTAGGTTAGATTTAGTTTAAGATAAGGATTGGATAAGGGTTAGTATTAAGGTAATATATTTTAGTGTAAGAATATTCCAGTTATCTATTAAAATCTCCCCGCATCCCTTATGAATGAACTCGCTGCTATGCCTGAATGGTGGTGAACTTTTATATACTTCGTATATAAAAATAAACATGATGCAGTTGGAAAATCGTAACACACACACCACACACACACACGGGGGGGGGGGGGGGGGGGGGGGGGGGGGGGGGGGGGGGGGGGGGGGGGAGATATAGATATACATGTGTGTGTGTGTGTGTGTGTGTGTGTGTGTGTGTGTGTGTGTGTGTGTGATGCAAAATGCCTTCCAGTTTTGGTGAGCACAATATACATTTCCTGTTATAATCACAATACAGTGACGAAATCGTCATGGACATTACTGAGATTAATGAGATTTTTGTTTGTTTGTTTGTTTTTTCCGTGGCCACATCTTCTGTTGCACTGCGATAGCATTTCCCCCACACCGTTCATTCCGGCTCCCGTCCACATCCACACACCCAAGTTGGTCTGCTGCAGTCCCACAAGGACCCCAAGTCACTGTCGGGTATTTTACAAACCAGCCATTGGGCAACTCTGCAGCAGAGAGAAGGGAGAGTATCGAATGTATTTCCTTCCGATTTCTCTGCTCTTAAGCAGTCTTACCTCGCCATGGTGGCCTTAGCCAGCTTCATCTACAGGTTTCCTTATTTTGATGTATGTACGTGTGTCAGTGAGCCCGACAGCTGTGTGTTTGATGGTGATGAATCAGTCACGATGACACAATGTACATTGAATTTCTAATAGGTGGCGTTTGTTTTCGGTTGTTTTTCTTCTCTTCTTCCTGTTCTCTCCATCCCCATCCACACCAACCCCTCTTTTTCTTCCTTTTTTTTTTTCTTCAAGAAATCCCTTATACTTTTACTTTTTCTTCATATTTCAAAATGAGGCTGAGCCGAGGGAGGGGGCAGCCGAGCATGGGCGTGCAGTGTCCGGAAAAGATTCTCGTCCCAAGACAAGAGATGTGGCGGGTGTGCTGTGACGGCTAAAACGCCATGGCACACACTGCAGCGGCCAGCATATGTGTGTAGTCTACGTATATCTGTTTGTAAGTTTCTGCTTTTTTGTTTTTCTTTCTCCTTTGGGCAAACACCACAAATAATGCTCATAATACAAATCAAAAATGCCTCTCACCACGCGCTCTATGAGCGCCAAATTTTTCACCAACGAAACAATTAAACTCACTAAAGACCCCTGCCAAGTGACGTTTGATTCTCCCCTCCACCCTGCCTGTATGGAGATTTGTATTATGTGAAAGGTACTGTGGTAAATACCGTCCATCATTACCTCTAGTGTACTGAAAGAATACACCAAAAATAACAAGACTCTTTTGGATCTGGCGCCGACCTTTTTGACCCCACTGCCCAGTGAGTTATGGCACTCATCCTTCCAGATTGTTCTGAACGGTGAACACAAACTTTTACAATTCACGTCTATTATACAACAGGAAAAATCTTAGTGCAAGGACATGTCTGCCAAGAGTGGGTTCAGCAGGAGTTTGGTAGACTGAAAGAAATTGTGTCCCATTTGTCTGCACCAGATGTTTCAATATTGTCAATTGCAGATGCCCTTCACAATGTTACAGACTCGTTTCCTCCAACTCCACTGGCCATCTGTGATGCACAGACAAAAGATAATGTGGAAACATCGCTCAAGTCAGGTGATTCCATCCCTCCACCATCGATGCCTCACCCTCACTAACTCAGGAACCCCAATTACCTGTCAGCTCCAACACATCCCATGCCACACTCCCTCCCTCATCCGCCCCAGAGCATGGAAACCGCCACCTGCATCCCGCCAGTCTCCAGCCATCAACAGCCCTTCATCCCCTGTTGACATTTCTCACTCCTCAGTCCCTTCCTCTACCCAGCAAAATACTGACCCCCCATCTGATCCTCCCCCACGCCCACCCCGTGTGTTTTAGAACACTGTGTATTTTCACCCTCTCCCCAGTCCTGACCCTCTGTCTGCTACTCATTCTATCAACACACTGACCCCCCAGAGTGCCAGCTCACAGCATCGGATTTCCCCCACACTCTCTCAACTAGCAAGCATGGCCGTTATCACACACCTTCAAAAACAGCTGATCTCAGCCACACGCACACTATCTCCCAACATGCAGCAAGACATACAAACACTGAAAAAATAACTTGAACACACATCCCAGCAAGTTGAACGGAACACCCAGAATATGGGTGATATGGAGATTAGAGTGAAAAAAATCCCTAAAGTCATAAATCAAGACCTTTCACAACAAAATCAAACAAGTACAGGATGAACACACACATCTACAACGTCAGATGAAAGATACCACGAGCAGACTGCAATCATTCAAAGACAGTCAAAACAACATCAATACTGACATTAGGAAACAAGTGCATGCCCCTCAAACCAAATCAATCAAACACAACAATCAGACAATCAAACAGTCCAGATACACAGCGACACTTCAGCTACATCATCATCTACACAGACTGAATATGCTGTGGAAACATCAAACACATACAGTGTGCTATCAGACAGTCCTGCAGAGCAAAACACTGGTTCATCTGTTCCATCAACAAAATCTGTACACAAGAACAAACCAGCCACAAACACAATGACAGAAATCCCCACTGCCATCAACAAACAGAATCAAAATCCCCCACCTCCCTTAGCTAACTTACGACAAAAGACAATCCCAGAAACTTGTAACATACTGCTATTAGGAGACTCTGTGTTACAGGGGGTAGATGAGAAAGGAAATGTCCACAGAGTGCTTCAGGGTGAAAAATCTGTCAGTGCCTGGCCTGACAGTCCATCACCTGTGTCAGTGGCTGAAATCACAGCCCCCATCACCCCACATCCAACGGGTCACTTTCCATGTGGGGATCAACAGCTGTGACGAAAGGCCAGTGCCTGTAGCAGACTGGGCTGAGTTAATCCACCTACTCAGGCAAGCGTTCCCCAGTGCTTCACTGCAGGCCTCCTCCATTCTTCCTCCCCTTGGTCAACACCCCCTTAAGGACATGGCGTCACGATCCACGGCCAATCTTCGCCTCTCCTGCCGTCAAGAGGGGGTCAGTTACTTAGATAACACCCCCTCCTTCCTCGCCAGATCTGGGGCGCCAAAGAAAGCCATGTACCGAGACAGACTGCACCCCAGTTCATATGGCTGCAAAGTCCTTGCCTCCAACATCTGTCCCACTAACTACAAGACCCAAGCCTCCAACTGCATCAGTCCCACCTCACAAAGAGAAGAAGGGAACGTCTTCCAGCACAAGACGCCCCAGTGACCACTAACAGTCCACCTAGTTATAACTATGAAACTGATTTCCCAGCGAACACTCCCCAAAATCCCAACTCTCGCAGTGTCTATAATATACTATACTAGGTAGGCATCAACGCCCTACAAAACAACCCCTTCTACAATCCCCCACCCACATGTATTCTTTTCCTCCCCAGTGGATAGAAATGACAAACAGCAATGTAAAGAGTACAGAAACGTGACCTGCACCCTCCACCCACATAGCACATCACCCCCTTCCATGTCCAAACCACACACTAGCAGCAACCAACACACCCCACCCAAACACATCTCAGCTGCAACCTCACAACCCATCTTGGCTACAATTTCCAGCACAGCACAACTACCACCCTCTAATACCCCATACAATCCACCAACTCCAGACAATGCCCACCTTACACCTCCCAACACAACAGTCCTTCAACCACCCAACACATTACACTTCCAGCCCCCCACCATCACACACATCCCACAGCAGCCAGTACAACCCCCTAGCCCTCTACATCCATTTGCTGTTCAGTTGCTGAACACAATGACCGCTCAGTTCCTGTCACAGCAATACCAAGCAGCTCCTCTCCCATGGCCTCATTTAAGTAAATTAACATGTCGCCTGTATGCATCCCTATATTCATATATCATTGCTTGATCACCGTCTCTGCATATGTTTATATCCACTCCATATCACATAGGTATGTAGTGCGATATGCTAATTCATCATCTATGTGCTATGTGTGTGTGTGCGCATATCTAATGGTTGTGAGCGCGTGCATATGTTTATCTCCACTTCATATCACATAGGTATGTAGTGCGATATGCTATTAATTTCATCATCCATGTGCTATGTACGTATGCGCATATCTAATTGTTTTGAGCGCATATCTAATGGTTTTCTACATGCGCGTGTGTGGGCACACACACGTGTGTGTGTGTGTGTGTGTGTGTGTGTGTGTGTGTGTGTGTGTGTGTGTGTGTGTGTGTGTGTGTGTGTGTGTGTGTGTGTGTGCGCGCGCGCGCGCGCGCGTGCGTGTGTGTGTGTGTGTGTGTGTGTGTGTGTGTTCGTGTCCTGTGTGTGTGCTGCGTAGTCGCGTCGGGTGCCTGTCGTGCATTGGGTGTATATTATATACGATGTGTACTTTTCTCTCAGAAGTGCGTTCTGTGGTGTCTGGCCTGCTGTAAAAACTGTGGGTCGCCATCGATCGATGCTTGCATCACTATTATAAAGACAGGGCAAAATTATCTCAAGAAGTGCGTTCTGTGGTGTTGTTGACAAACAAAAACTGGTGCGTCGACATCGAAGTGCTACCACTCAGTGTTTAAAAAGACAGGGCAAAAAAAGTGCTGACATTGGGAGTGTTGTAGACAAACAAAAACTGGTGCGTCGTCATCGAAGTGCTGCCACTCAGTGTTTAAAAAGACCGAACAAAACGTGACATTGGGAGGGAGTGTGACGCGTGCCCGTATTGAGAGTCCATACGAGTCATATATAGACCAATACTCATTATTCTTTTTTTTCCTTTGAACATTGTTTACCTTTTTTGTATATGTTGTTGCACAATTGTTGTACTTTAACTTTTGCTTGTTTCTCATATCATTATCATTTTGCATTGAAGATTGTTCTGTTGTGTGTGTACTATACGGACACAATTGTGTTTGTATTTAAGTAAAACAAAGAGAAAAAAGGTTCCCTATAGAAAAGAGACTGAACAAAGCCTCTGCAGCAGGAGACTTTTGCAATAACTATTACTACTACTAGCGAGGCAATATTGTGCATTGCCAACTCGTAGTTACAAGTGCAACTACGTGACTTGTGTATTTGTGTCCGAGTGGCTTTTTTCCCCACTTGTTTTCATTTTGGGTTGTTGGTTCTTTGCTTTTTCTTAAGTTTCATTTTACCTTTTATTAGCTCTTCTTCTGTCCCCTTAATCATAATTTTGCTTTAGAAGTACTTCCTTTGTGTGTATATCTCTTCATTGCAGAAAAAGTGTTTCCATAAGAATACCATCTGACCGAGGAGCGTACGGACATATAGTGTGAAGATTTTATTGTCTTCTCATTCGTTCTAGTTTCTAAAGTTGTTACGGTGTGTAAACCAACCCCATTTTCCCTCTCTTTTATGTGCTTTTATTGTGTTCTCTGACTATACAAATCTTAACGATAGTTAACGTGCAAAATCGTCGTCTCCTATAATCATCACATCAATATACAACTAGAAATGAACAAGAACCAGTCTGCGTGGCCATGTAAAGAAGGACTTCGAATCTGTCACCTTAATATCCAACATGCAGTCAATAAGACATCAGATATATCAACACTGATTTGGAATCATGGTAAACCCTTTCATATTTTAGGACTCTCTGAATCCAGATTAACTGCACACATTAGCGACAATGATGTAACAATTCCAGGATATACACATCCGAAAAGATCCTACACAAGCGAAAGAGAGACGGGTCTTCTTATCTACATCAGCGAAACCCTTACCTTCAAACGACTTCTACACCTAGAAAGTAAAGATGTAGAATGTGTCTGGATAGAAGTTAAGCTGAAAAAAAAACCCTTCCATTTTGGTTGGATTCTGCTACAGGAATCCATCTCAAAGAGTAAACTGGGTCGACAAATTTATTACGATGATGGATGCAGTCTCGCTAGAATCCAAGGAAATCATTTTACTTGGAGACTTTAACATAGACCTTCTAAAAGTGCAAAACCAATGGACGCAAGCATTCAATCTATTTAATCTACACCAACTCATCGAATCTCCAACGAGAGTCACCCCAAACTCGAAGACACTTATGACCACCATTTATGTTTCAGATAACACTAACATAGCAGAAGCCTGCGTCCCTGTTCTAAACTGTAGTGACCATTACCCAATTTGTGTCACATGGTCCAAAAAAGGAGTAAAAATCCCCAAAACGGGACACAAGACAATAACCTACCGTTGCTTTACAAACTTTAACGACCAAGACTTTCTGCATGACTTGCTTAACTCAAATCTCTCTTCAGTTTTTGACATAACTGATCCAGATCTTGCTGTTGAATTTTGGATCAAAACATTTACAGAAATATATGATAAACACGCCCCTCTAAAAAAACGATTAGAGTACGGCATGATCCTAAACCGGCATGGTACACTAAAGAGTTACAGGAGGCAGGTTACCTTAGAGATCTGCTTAAACAACATGGCTATGAAGAAGAATCTAGAAAAAAACTGAGAAATGCAATAAATTCACAGAAGCGCAGAGAAAAAAAAAAAAATATTATCGAGAACTAATATCATCAAATCAGAACCCAAAATTAGTATGGAGAGCTATTAACGAGCTTACAAACAATAAATCTTCTTCAAAAATCAACTGTAATTAAAGACATCTCTGTCGAACAGCTAAACACGCACTTTTGCACTATAGCTAATAAAATTGTCACGACAGATTCTTCCAAATCAAACGATCTTCAAAAACTGAAACAATATTGCCAAGATAAAAAACATCACGTCTGAACTTTATATTCCACCAAACAGTCTTTGAAGTTTATCACTACCTAACGCACCTAAAACAGTCAGGTACCTGCGGGGTGGATGGCCTAGACGGGAAAAATCCTCAAACTATCAGCTCCAGCAATTACAGATACATTAACATACGTCTTCAATTTATGCATAGACAAAAATCATTTTCCCGACAGTTTCAAAAAAAAGCAAAAGTCATTCCTATCCACAAGGCAGGTGACAACTCAGACCCTGCAAACTACAGACCAATCTCAATCATTTCCTCTTTTTCCAACCTTTGAAAAAAACACATGAACAAACACACACACTACACCACCTTAATACATACCATTTGCTTCATCCAAGACAGTCCGGGTTTCGACACAACCATTCATGCCACACAGCCCTAATCAACTTAGTTGATGACTGGCTAAATAGCATTAACAACAACAGATATTGTGGTGTCCTATTCATCGATTTCAAAAAAAAAAAAGCATTTGATGTGATAGACCATAACCTTCTTCTTAGAAAATTAAAATTGTATGGCTTATCCACAAAAAAACTCTTAAGTTTTTTCAATCATATCTCGCAAATAGGCAACAATGTGTGAAAATCAATACAACTACTTCTTCATTTCAAAACACTTTCCTATGGCGTCCCACAAGGCTCTATCCTGGGTCCCTTACTGTTCACAATTTACATCAATGATCTACCACTCCATATCACATCCGCATGTGAACTCTTTGCAGATGATACAACAATACACACAAATCATTCTGATGTTACTGTTCTTGCACAAACTTTACAAGAAAGTGCGAATGACCTCGTAAAATGGACTGAACTAAATCACATGTCGCTTCACCCTCAAAAACTAAATCCATGCTTATCACAACCAGGCAAAAAAGACAAAATCTCACTATTAAGTTTCCTCCTGTACATCTGAAAGATGAACCTGTTGAACAGGTAACATGCCTCAAAGTGCTAGGAATAACAATTGATAACAATATTAGTTGGCAAGCTCACATAAACTCACTGTGCAAAAAAGTTTCACAGAAAGTTTATCAACTCTCCAAAATCAAACGCTTCCTCGACCTGCATTCACGCAAGCTCTT
>JADBJO010016304.1:0-32500 GCA_016801955.1 Conus betulinus | reverse complement strand
TCGTGGTCCCCCCCATCCTTCCTCTCCACGCACCTCATTTCCTCCCCCCCACCCCCCCCCCCAAACCAGAAAACTGTGGTACTATACACAGGGCCCTCGGGACATGCTGTACAATACATGATTCATGGGGAATACCAGGGATAGCACAGATGGGAACAGCCAGGGGGGGGTCGGGGAGAGGCATGGGGAGGTGGGCGGGGGGGGGGGGGGGAGAGTGAAGGGAGAGGTGGCGGTTTACGAGCCGAGCGAAAAGGCACAGGCTACAAAAACACATGGTGGATTCACTCCGCTGATAATAATGAGAGAGAGAGAGAGAGAGAGAGAGAGAGAGAGAGAGAGGAGAGAGAGAGAGAGAGAGAGAGAGAGAGAGAGGAGGTTTACTCATGTCATATATCGTAGATTCTTAGATACTAAACATCTCGGCTGTCATCACACACACACACAACACACACACTATTCCTCGTGTGTTACAGAAGCACTCCGCTTTAGGAAACTTTTATACAATAGGAAAACTTTTATACAAAAAAGTTGTCTATGACTCACAGGAGAGAGGACGGGAAGGAGGAGGAGAAAGAGAAAGAGAGAGAGAGAGAGAGAGAGAGAAGAGGGAGGGAAGAGGAGAGAGAGAGAGAGAGAGAGAGAGAGAAGCGAGAGAGAGATAGAGAGGAGAGAGAGGAGAGGAGAGACTGACAGGACAGACAGAGAGGCAGAAAGACGGAGCGAGACAGATAATCAGGCAGACAGACAGACAGGCACCAGACAGACAGACAGAAAGAGCAGGCACCATTGTGTTACGAGACTGCCATCGTGCTGTGTTTAACATTATGGCATCAACAGCTGGTGCCATCAGCAGACCTGGCTGTGTGTGTGTGTGTGTGTGTGTGTGTGTGTGTGTGTGTGTGTGTGTGTGTGTGTGTGTGTGTGTGTGAATAATTCACCACACTGTCGCCCGCCGGTCTGTTTCCTCATCAAACACTCCGACACACACCACACGGGACGGAGGAGGGAGGAACCAACGCCTCCACTGTACGGTTGCCCTTAATTAGTGACACAAAGGCATCGGTCCTGCAGCATGTTCACACGTACGTGCGCGAGAGTGCATGTGTGTGTGTGTGAGTGTGTTTGTGTGTATGTGTGTCCTGTGTTTGTGTGTGCCTGTGTGCGCGCGCACGTGTGTGTGTGTGTGTGTGTTGTGTGTTGTGTGTGTGTGTGTGTGTGCGCGCGCGCGCATAATAATAATAAAAAAAGGAAAAGGCAACCGAGTCACAGCACGTACGTCTGCCTGTCTGGTAAATGATATCTACAACTGAATCTTGTGTATCATAGGAGCCAACCAAGGGCGACGACTTTCACTCTTCTACAGACAGCAGTACATCATACAGGTGATCTTCAAACCACTGATATATAACACATTGATGCTTTTAAACAGGTTATCTTTAAATCACTGAAGTCCAACATATCAATGCTTGAAACAGGTGATCTTCGAATCACTGGTATCTAACACACCCTTCAAACCACTGATGAATTACACATCAATGCTTGACACAGGTGATGGCTTATGGCGACATCAAAGAGCCTGGGGACACAAAAAAAAAATAATAAAAAAAAAAAAAAAAAAAAAAATCCCCGTCTCTCTGATTCCACTAAGCTGCCCGTGGGAGCGGGCTGATAGGGCACAGACCGTGTCCCCCGCCTTCTGGGAATTCTGCAGCGTTGCTCGTTTCCTCTTTCCCTGTTACTTCCTTGGACTCGGCCTTTACTGTTGTTCATTGGGTCTGTTCTTATTGTTGCTGCTGTCGCTGTTGTTGTTGTTGTTGTGTAGTTTTCATTTCTTTACTGCCCGGCAGTTTTCCTGCTTCTTTGTTCTGTAGTCTTCATATCTTCTTCTTCTTCTCTCTCTCTCATTTTTCAAACACATGTTTTTTCAAATATATCTTTCTCTTTAACTAGGGGTGGCAACCAATCGATCACCAGACCATTTTAGACAAAGCCAGCCAATGCTGGTGCGGATCCGTAGACCGGATCTGGATCCAACGACCGATTCAAGATCTGTTCACATTACCGATAAGATTGGTAAACATTTTTCACTGAAGAAGAGCACTGTGGACTTATTCTTACAAACTGATAACTACCTGCAAAGTCACATACTCTCACAAAATGTTAAATCTTTCGTGTGAGTTAAACCTTGACATTTCAAATTTGGTGCGTCTTTTTTTTTTTTTATTCCCCAAGTACGCGGGAAGTAACTTTTTCAGACCAAATCAACTATTACTACTATTTACTTCCCCTGGCAGTCAAATAATGTCGTTTTTCCTCACGAAACTCGGCGAGGGCGGGTGCAAGCTTCGCTCGACCTTGACAGAAGGCGGCACTCTCCAGCGTGTCTGTCTCGTTAGCCTACTTCTTTTAAAGTGATCTCCGGCTAAAATGGCTTTCCGTATACCTCGTGGATTTTCTGCTGTGGCTCTCGACTCGAGTAAAATTGGAACAACTTCCGAGAACTATGGCGCCTTTAGTTCCAGCACCTGCTCATGACGTAGCCGGGCGCAGGGAGTTTTCTGCCGGCTGTGCTAATTGCCGGCACTTGGAACTGCACTGACTGGGAAAGGCAAGTACGAAAATGCCTGACACGATGTGTATGCAGTCTGGGACAAGACGATTACCAACAGCCTATTTCTGATCCCCTTTCTTCGAGTGGAGCCAACGGGACAGAGGAAGCGGTAGGGGTTAGGGCGGAGGGAAGTAGAATAAAAAATAGAAATAGATGAAGCAGAGAGTGAAATAAAGCTAAACAGAAGGGGAGCGCGAGCAAGCAGGAAGAGAGCGCGAGAAAGCGAACGAGAGCGGGCGAGCTAGAAACTGAGAGAGAGAGAGAGAGAGAGAGAGAAGAGAGAGAGGAGAGAGAGAGAGAGAGAGGAGAGAGAGAGAGAAGAGAGAGACAGAGAGGGGGGGGGGGGGGGGGGGGGGGGGGGGGGCGGGCGGGCGGAAGAAGGGAGGGAGGATGGGAGGAAAAGAGGGGAGAGGGTGAGAGAATGTAAAAAAAAAAGTTGCGTTCACCCCTTCTGTCTGAAAAAAAAAAAATGCGCTCATATCTCTCTCTCTCTCTCTCTCTCTCTCTCTCTCTCTCTCTCTCTCTCCTCAGTCATGCTCCTCATCCTTCCTCTCCCCTCCATTCCCCCGTCTCTCTCTCTCTCACCCCTCTCACTCTCTCTCTCTCTCTCTCTCTCTCTCACTCTCTCTCACACACCACACACACACACATACTCTCTCTCTCTCTCTCTCTCTCTTCTCTCTCTCTCTCTCTCACCTCTTCTCTCTGTCTCTCACCCCTTCCCCACCACGAGTGACACCACCTCAATAACGAATAGCAGGCTGTTAAATTCAACTACCTCCTCTACCTGCTCTGACGTCATGACCCATGGCATAGCCACGAGCAGCCAGCCATGGACAGAACGGACGACAGTCAGTGAAGTCGCTGATTAGGTCAGTGACGTACTGGCCACAATGCTGGTTTGCCGATTGCAGGGGTGGGGGGGGGGGGGGGCGGGGGGGGGATATCCACGTTGCGTGTGAACCTGCCGTTCAGAGATCCTGTAAGTTCACATGTGCACCATTAGCCTATCTGCCAGGGTGTATCTAGCTGTGCGTGCATGGGGCTAGGGGTGGTGGTGTAGGTTTTGCGAATGAAACTGGAATTCCACGAACAATAATCCACACGCCCCGCGGATTTTTGCCCAGCGGTCACACTATTTCGCGAGTGTTCAAAGGCAGTAGACATTTATCTACTTGTTCGTAGACTCTCAATATACGTTCTAATTACCATCAAAACACACAGCGTGAAAACACACATACGCGCGCGCGCGCGCGCGCGAGCGGACACACACACACACACACACCACACACACACACACACACACACACACACACACACACCTTTTCGTCTATAATACCCGACAGGTAGACAGGGCGTAAAATCAATATTCTTGCTAGAGCTCATTAATTAATTTTGGGGGTCATTTTTCTTGAATACTCAGTACGTACTGATCAGCCTGCGGTCAGCATCCACGCGGAAAAGAGAAAACACGACCCTATCGCTCTGTGATAATGATGATAATGAAGAACAAAAGTTACGTTTCTAAAATCTTGTTCCTCTCTTTCAACTAATGAGACCCCAGAGTCATGACTCGATCATTTTCGTAGGGCAAAAGTCGACGGGGCAGAAGTCGACGGGGCAAAGTCCCTCGGGGAAAAGCCCGCGGGGCGAAAGTCCGAGGAACCCGCACATTGAACCCGCAGACGAGTCTTGACGTCAGACGAGGTTCTGCGTTTCACAGCGCGTCCAACCAAAACCCGCACCACCTTCCTGAGTTTCGACCTCTTCTGTACCGCCACCATCCACCTGGCGTGAAGAGTGTGGGTGGCACCGACTCCGGCACTCCAACCCCCCCCCCCCCCCCCTCCTCTCTCTCTCTCTCCTCTCTACTCTCTCTTCGACTACACTGCTGCAGACGTTACAGTCTTTACTACCACAGACTTCTACTGCCAATGTAACGGGCTGGAGGAGGTGGTGGCCCATGGACCAAGCACCTCCCCCCCCCCCCCCCCCCCCTTTTATTTTTTTCTCTAGTTCCGTGGTCAGGGCCACATACATTTTATGGTTTGAAGATCCTCTCTGCTCCTGTCCTTATCTAAATGACGGCCCTTAACGGGAATCGCTGGAACGGAAACCGACGCAAAATACGAAAGAGAATTCTAGACTGCAGAGTCCTTGACCCGATTGTTGCTGGTTCAAGTCTTCTGGCTGGGCAGACCCTAACCAAAAGTGTAACACAGCATGAAACAAAACAAACAAACTTTAGATACCCAAAATAACTGTGTTTCGCCTGGGAAAATGGTTCCTACCCTTAAAAAAAAAAAACTCGATGATACAGCTCATTTCCTTAGTGATGATCACTTCTTTTTCACAGTTTCCGAGAGAGATAAAACCATCTTTTCCCGTGGAAAGCAATGATGACACAACCGAGTTACATGTTATTACGCTTTCTCGAAAGACATCACCGCTTTTCCTCCTGAAAACAAAGGTGAAAACTTACTATGGACATTAGCTTCCTGATCTCTTATGAACTCTGATCCTTGATCTTTCCTGATGAAAACAAATCACCTTTCTTCAAGAGAACAACGAAATATCTTATTCTCTGAGGAAATCACTTTCTCTCTTCGTACCTTGGCTTGAACTGTGAGATTTACCCTACTGATGAGATTTTTTTTTTTTTTTTGGTGCATGTGACCCTTTTTTAATCTCACTCTCATGGTAGCCACGTTCCGTCTTCGGGTATGGCATCTAAACAAGACACACAGAGCCGAAGAGTGTCGTTGATCTCACATTTCACAATGGTCCCAATCCCTTCTTGATCTGATGTTCGTGTAAGATCTTTTTAATGCATGCGTTGACCACGGGGCCTCGCTTTAAAATCTCATCTGAAAGGACTAGGATTGGACTGGAGTCTGCACAAGTGTCAACTCCGAGAGAAAACCTCCTCTAACCTGTCTATTGTGAGAGCGAATTGAACCACAGACCCTGGAACAAGAGTCCCCAGGCCTTATCCACTCGGCCAAACAGCCCCATCACTTATCATCGCTGTTTTCTTAAAGGATGATAAATTTTTCCTAAACTGGAAAAAAATGTTTTCCTAAAACGAAAAATGGATAAACAGCTCTTTTGGGCTATTGATGCATGTACGCTCTCAAAAGATCCCCCGAAAAGGCACTGTGAGTTTAAAGTCTTTAACTGGCTGGCTGTCCTTAACAAGAAAATTTCTTGACTGGAGGCCGCTAGCCATCGCTTGTTAAAGTCCTCATGTGGCTGACAATAAACATGGATCTCTCTCTCTCTCTCTCTCTCTCTCTCTCTCTCTCTCTCTCTCTCTCTCTACTCCTTCTTTCTTCCCCCCGCCGCTGGAGCGAAACCGTTGAAACACACATCCCTCCAACATAACTGACTGAAACATGAATTCGGAAGCGTGTGCTTTAATTCCCCCATTCCCCTTTCCTCCCCCCCCCCCCCCCCCCCCCCCCTCCTCCCACTCCTGCATCTTCGTGCTCCAACCCCCTCTCCCAGCGCCGACATACCTCTTCTTCCCCTAGCTGTCAGCCCTCTCGATCCCTGCTCTCCACCGACTGCCAGCAATTCATTCTGACCTGATGTGCGCGACGTCGCTTCACCATGGAAGAAAAGAAATACATTCCTTAAAAAGTTCATACCGTTTCATGTACTAAATATTCAAAATTTAACTTCTTTTATTACTTCTCTTATCAACACACACACACACACACACACAACCAAATCTCTCTCCCTCTCTCTCTTCTTCCTCCCTCTAAACCACTCACTCCATTCCAGACAGTCGGGACACTCGTATTCCAGGTTTTTTTTGCTGCCAGGGTCCCCCGCCCTTGCTGCCCCCCCCCCTAGCCCCCCCCCCCCCCCCCCCCCCCCCCCCCGAATCCCCACCTCCTTCCCTCCTATTCCTTCCCCGGCCCTGGCACTGGCTCCGCCGACCATCCATCCATCAGCGAGTCAGTGACTACCTGACACACACAACTTGCTGCCTGCCCCACACACACCCCCCCCCCCCCCTCCCCGCTCGCACCATTGATTAGATAGACACAGCCATCCATCGTTTAGCTGTAACGCGGTCTCCCCCCCCCCCCCCCCCCCCCCCCCCCCCCCCCCCCACCCCGCGCCTTGCTGTGGGTCCCAACCTCCCTCCCTACCCCCCCCCCCCCCCCCCCCCATCGCCAACCCTTTCACCCGCCTTATCATATCATCAACCCCAACCCCCACCACCACCACACCCACCCTGTCCTACAGACTCCCGACTTTTCAGATAGAGAGAGAGAGAGAGAGACAGATAGAGAGAGAGTGTGTGTTTGTGTGTGTGTGTGGTGTGTGTGTGTTGGTGTGTGTGTGTGTGTGTGCATGCGTGCGCGCGCGCGCACGCCCGAGTGTGCGCCTGGTGTGTGTGGTGTTGTGTGTGTGTGTGTGTGTGTGCTCGTGTGTGTGTGTGTGTGTAGTGTGTTGAGAGAGAGATGAGTTTGAGAGAGAGAGAGGTGAGTTGAGAGATGCGAGTTCGTTTGAGTGCCGTTTATCGGTGTAGTGGTTTATAAGCTGTAGGCGTGTGTTTTATGGGGAGCACGGGGGAGGGTGGGGGATGGGGGAGAGAGATTATTCCTTTACTGCGCTATCTGCTCAAGGTAGAGCGCGAACGACCCGAGGAAAACAAGTTGTCAGACTGCTTGGAGGCGAGCTTTTCGTGGTCGGCGTGGGTGTTGCATAAGTTTATATGTTCTCACTCATCTTTCCAACCACAGAGACAGAGATACACAGAGAGAGGAGAGAGAGAGTTTTTTTGTGAGGGTTGGTTTTTTGGGTGGACCAATGTCTCCCGCAGGTACCCAAGATTGGTCGTTTTGGGGGATTTTGCAGCTTGTTACTTCTCCCAATTTGTGCATTTTCCGAACTTCCACTGGTTTGACATGAGATAGCACATGAGAGAGAGCTAGAGAGAGAGAGAGAGAGGGGGGGGTTTAGGCCTACGGTGCGATTGATAGGGAAGTTAAAGTACTACGTACGGAGGGATGGGAAGGATACATTTGATAGCATTTGAGGGGGTTGGAGTGAGGGAAAGATAGAGGAGAGTAGACTTCAGAGACAGACAGACAGTCATTACAGAGACTCAAGATATGTTTTACTCAACATTAGGACTTAGCCCATATGAAGGGGGGGGGAATGTGAAATTTAACCAGAGAGAGACAGAGGAGGGAGGGGAAGGGGGGGGAGGAGAGGGCGGGGGAGTGGAGGGAGGGGAGGCGAGCGAGGAGAGAGGAGAGGGGGAGAGAGGCGGAGAGAGGGACGTGGGGAGATGGGAGGGGAGGAGGGAGAGGAAGCGAGGAGGAGGGAGGGGGGAGGGGAGAGGAGTGGGAGAGAGAGGGGAGCGAGAGGGAGGAGGGGAGGGAGAGGGAGGAGAGATAGGGAGAGGAGGAGAGGAGAGGAGGAGAGAGCGAAGAAGAAGAAGAAGAAGAAGAAGGGAACAGAAACTTGTGTGATGATTGTATATGAATTTAGTACGGGCGGGATCCAGTCACAAGCCCAAAATCACGAAGGGGAACACAACAAAAACGAAAACAAACAAAAACAAAAAGCAACAACAAACAAACCAAACGCTAACCCTCTGGAAGATTTCCTTTCATACCCTCTTCCTCTTTTCTAAAAATACTCATTTAAACTGGTGATCTGAGTTTGAAAGACCGCTGCACAGCCATTCCGGACATCCAAAGCAAGCGTTGTCCCAGGTTTCCTATCATATTGATGTTTCTTGCATGTCGTTGCATCAACCCTCTGCCCCTTCAAGAGCACGTGACAAATAAGTGCCCAGTGGTTTTTGAGCCGGGAGTTTCCAAGAGTAAATTCTTTTTGATTTTGTAAGCTTGTGGAATATCCTCCTTGTTTAACCCCCCCCCCCCCCCCCCCCCCCCCCCCCCCCCCCCCTCCAGGCGTTCGGTGTCTCGTTCGCTTTTTTTTTTTTTTCCACTTTTTGAACTTGAGGAGGCCAAACTTTGCCCTATCGTCGTATTCACAATCCGTAACAAACTCTCTTCACGGGATACTCATGTTTTGTTTTCGCGGAACACAAAACATGATTGGCGAGGAGATCTGCTCGAGTTTCCTTTTTTAGCCGTTATTGAAACGGTTCTCGCTCAGCATGTGACCAGGATCCCAGTGGCATTATTGAAGAAGTCTCTCTCTCTCTCTCTCCTCTCTCTCTCGCTCTCTCTCCTCTCTCACTCTCTCTCTTTGAACGTGGTGGCACCCCTATGCCCTGATAGGCTGACTTAAGCCCCTTGCGTCTCTCACTGTCTCTAGTCTCTGCAACATTCTCTCTCTCTCGGTCTCGTCTCCCCTTCTCTCCTCTCTCTCCCACCTCTCTCTCCCCCTCTCTCCCTCGCTCTCCTCGTCGCTCTCTCTCTTCTCTTCGAACGTGGTGGCAGTCCTGATTATGGCCCCTTTGGCCCCGGTCGGCTGGACTAAAGCAACATTATTACTTTCCCTTCCCCTTCCTCCCTCTTCTCCTCTTCCCTCTCTCTCTCCTTCTCTTTCTCCTCTCGCCCTCTCCCTCCCTCTCTCCTCTCTCTCTCTCCTCTCCTCTCTGGCTGTGTCCTCTCACTCCAGTCTCTCTCTCTCTCTCTCTCTGGGTGTGTGGGTGTGTGTGTGTGTGTTTTGTGTGCGTGCGGTGCATGCGTGAGAGACAGACAGACAGACAGACAGACAGACAGACAGAGAGAGAGAGAGAGAGAGAGAGAGAGAGAGAGAGAGAGAGAGAGATTCAACGGCACCAAGCAAAACACATTTTCACTCCCCGGGACATTGTAGATTGTCACGCTTAAAACTAGCCCTGCTCCGAGCAATTGTGCCATCACAGCCTGACTGATTTCCACAGTCCAGTCAGCCGTGAGATAAGGAAGGCGATCGGAGGGACGAGAAGATCGGCGGCGAGATGGACAGGCAAGGTGCGATATGGGGGGGGGGGGGGGTGGGGGGGGTGGGGGGGGGGGGGGGGGGGGGGGGGGGGGGGGTGGGGGGGGGGGAGACGACGGAATCAAGTAGGGTCTAGAATGAAAAAAAAAAATAAACTTTTAAAAAAACAAGGCCGGGGTAGTGCAGATTTGCCGCCCCTTTCTCCCATAAGAGGCAGAGGGAGAAGGTTCCCGGTGGCGCAAGGGGAGGAGACGAGAAGTGTCTGGCTCCGTGATGGATGACGCCTCGTAGTTGTGGGAAATAAGACCTAACTTAAAACTTCCTCTTTGACAGTATGGGGTCGACCTGGCGGGTGGGGAGGGGTGAGGTAGGGGGGTGGGGGGGGGGGGGGTAGGGGAGGAAGGCTAGGGGTCCGATGGGGACGGCTGGTTCCTTTCCTTTTGATCACGTCTCTCCCTCCTCTCCTCCCTCCCCCTCCAGCCTCCCTCCAACCATGTCCAGGGATTCCCGTATACCGCTTCTCCCTCCGTCACCTGAGCGATCCCTCTGTGTGTGTGTGTGTGTGTGTGTGAAAGAGAGAGAGAGAGAGAGAGAGAGAGAGGTGTGGTGTGTGTGTTGTGTGTGTAATGTGTGTGCGTGCGATGCGTGCGTTGCGTGCGTGCGTGGGGTGGTGCGTGCGCGCAGGTGTGTGTGTATGTCTATGTGAAAGTCTCTGGTGTGTGTGTGTGTTGTCAATGTACGGCGCGCGCGTTTGTGTGCGTGCGTGTGTGCGTGCATGTTGTGTGGTTTGGTTGGGGGGGGGGGTGGGGTGGGGGCGGGTGCTTGGCGTGTGTGTTTGCGCGCGCGTCTCTCTCTCTCGCTCTGTGTGTGTGGTGTGTGTGTGTGTGTGTGTGTGTGTGTGTGTGTGTGTGTGTGTGAAAAGTGTCTGTGTGTGTGTCTGTACGAGCGCCGCGCGTTTTGTTGGGCGTGCGTGTGTTGTGTGGTGTGTGTGTGTTGTGTGTGTTGTGGGTGTGTGGTGTGTGTGTCTGGTGTGCGAGTGTGCGTGCGTTGCGCGCGCGCGCCCTCTCTCTCGCTCTGTGTTGTGTGTGTGTGTGGTGTGTGTGTGTGTGTGTGTGTGTGTGGTGCGCGTGCGCGTGTGTTTTTCTGTACACGTGTGTGTGTGTGTGTTGTGTGTGTGTGTGAGTGAAGAGAGAAGAGAGAGAGAGAGAGAGAGAGAGATAGAGGTGGGACGGTATGAGGGATGGACGAAGAGTGTGATAGCGCTCGCGCACATATATGCGGAAACGACATGTGTGTGGACGTGCACGCGCGCGTGCGGTTTTGCCAGAATACGCGAGGGGATGGGCAGAAGGGGAAAAAAAGGGTTGGGAGGGAGGGAGAGAAAGGAGGTGGGGTGGGGAGACAGAGAGAAGAGAGGGAGAGAATATAGAGGTAGGGGTACAGAGACTAACTAAGGAGACAATTGAGTGTGACGGGAGGACAAGATATCAGGAACGTACACACAGAGACTCAACCACGCGCGCGCGTGAACACACACACACACACACACACACACACACACACAACACACAGCTGAGTACACTGAGGACCGGCGGCATCACCCCCAGTGCAGACAGCTGACTCTCCAGGCCAGGTTGTCCATATCAACCAATGGTTCTGTCGAGCCCACGCTCCCTCCCTACCCACGGAGAGGGCAGAGAGAAAACAGAGGCTAGAGACACGGACAGACGGACAGACTAACAGGCAGACAGATAAAAACAGAGACAGGACAGAGACAGACAGACAGACGGAGACGAATAGAGTGTAGAATGAACATGGGGCTGACAGAAAATACCAACCAGAGAAAAGGGACATAACCTCATAACCTGCAATACCTCACACACAGGCTTCGTCATGAGCTGGCTCTACACACAACTGATTAAACCGTGGCCAGTCCCGCGACCAGCCTGACATCCTGTCTGTCTGTCTGTCTGTCTGTCTGTCTGTCTGTCTCTCTCTCTCTCTCTCTCTCTCTCTCTCTCTCTCTCTCCTCTCTCTCCTCTCTGTCTCCTCCACGGCAACTCGGTCACCCCACACTCGGCCGGAAAACGGTTTATTGCGGCCCCCATGGGCGGCTCGACACACAGTACCTGACCCCTAATGTAATTAACCCAACCAGCCCACCACACCACCACCAATTCCTCTCTCCCCTTTTGCCATGGCCGCCCAAACCAAACGAATCCATCCATCCTCCCCTCCCCCCCCACCCCCTTCTCCCCCTCACCATCAAGAAAAGGAGAGACTCACTCAACACCTCACACCACCCAATCCAACCCCCCGCCCCCCCCCCCCCCCCCCCCCCCCCCCCCGCATCCCCGTTGTCTGGCTGCATCAGCTGGTTTGTATTGTGGCTTCAGCAGCGAGTGGTGTAATAATAACAGCGTACAGCGAGTTAGATTCTAGTCCGATTGCTGGGTTTGATGACAGGAGCCTTATATAAAACACAAACAAACGCACCCCATCTTCCGACCGAGTTTCCAAAGGCCGCAACACGACTCGGTTGTCGTTCCCGTTGTTTTTCCCGTTACATGGAAACCTTCCTAGGACGCAAGTATGGTGTCGCGCTCGTGTCAGACTAATGGCAGGCGAAAATAACGTGCAAGACTCTTCCCCGAAGGAGACCCCAGTTTTCAAAACATTAAGGGTCATCATACGGTCTTGTATAGCTGTACTATATGCATACGTGAAAGCAGGCTGCGTGATAGTGAAAAACAGCATCCCGCTCCGACACGAGTTTGTTTCCCAGCAGGCTGTACAACACACACACACCACACACACACATATATATATATATATATATATATATATTATATATATATGCCACACACAGAGCTGAGTAGTGAGACAAGCATCAACCCCCCCCCCCCCCCCCCCCCCCCCCCCAGGGACAGACAGTCGATCGACTCTCCAGCCAGGTGTCCACATCAACCAATGGTTCTGTCCACCTGACAAGCGTTCAAGGGTTTCCTATATATTGCAAATACTTCACACATTAACGCCGTCTTTTCAAAGCTCATCCCCAATCATTCGTCATTCCATCTTATCATCATTGTTATTGTCATTGTCGTTATTACTATCATCATCACCAATAATCATCATTATTATTACTATTATCATTGTAAACTTTTTTTTGTCCAGTATCGCCAAAAATAACTGAAAAAAGAAGACGAATTGCTTTCATTTTGATTCACACGTATGCGCGCACGCACGCACGAACGTGCATGCGCGGCGCGTGTGTGCTGTGTGTATGTTGTGAGTGTTTGTGTGTGTGTGTGTGTGTGGTGTGTGTGTGTGTGTGTGTGTGTGTGTACTAAGTGAACGAGTGTGTGTGGTGTGTGTGGTGTGTGTGGTGTGTGTTTGTGTGTTGTGTGTGTGTGTGTGTGTGCACGCGCGTGCTTTGTCCTGTGTATATGTACGTAACAGTGAACGAGAGAGAGAGAGAGAGAGAGAGAGAGAGAGAGATAGAGAGAGGAGAGAGAATAGAGGGTGTGGTGTGTGTGTGTGTTGTGTGTGTGTGTGCGCTGTGCGTGTGTGGGTGTGTGCGCACGGCGCGCGCGCGATGTTGTGTGGTAGTGGTGGTGGTGGTGGTTGGTGGTGGTGTTGTGGTGTGTGTGGTGTGTGTGTGGTGTGTGTGTGTGTGTGTTCAGCTGTGCGTTCGTGTGTGTGTGTACGTAAGTGAACGAGTGTGTGTGTGTGTGTGTGGTCTGTCTGTCTGTCTGTGTTCTCTGTCTGTCCTGTCTGTCCTGTGTGCGCGTGTCAGTGTACTGTCGACGAGTCTGTATGCGTGATGGTAATGACGAGATTGGTGACGAGATGTCCTGTGGTCACAGTGGTGGTGAGGTGTGAGGTGAGGGTGAGGGCGGGGGGTGGCTGATGACAAGGGCTGACGGTGGGTGGGTGATGCTGGGCAAGGAACTTCCCGCTGCCCAGCCACTGACAGCCGCCGGGCTTGTTTATGCTTTGTGTTGGTGGTGCTTTAGCCTTTGTCACCTCCACTTGGTCCTCTGGCCCTCCTTACAATAAACCCCCTCTGATGTCAGTGCTGTGCCGTGTCCATCCAACTAAACTGCTGGTGTGTGTGTTGCTGCCGTCCCGTGTGGCGCGCAGCGAGCCGCTGCCTACGATGTGCCGACCGCGCTTGTGTGCCCATGTGTGGGTGTGTGTGTGCGACACCCGTGCGTGTGGTGTGTGTGTTGGCGCGCGCGAGAGTGCGTGCATAAGGGATACGTGCGTGCGTGGCGTGTGTGTGTGTTGTGTGTCGTGGGTGGGTGGCGTCTGTGTTGTGTGTGCGCCTCGCGACAGGCAGATAGAGGAAAGAAGAGAGAAGAGCACTGAGGGGAGAGAGAGAGAGAGGAGAGAGAGCGAGAGAGGGGGGGGGGGTGGGGAGAGGCCATAAAGCTGAGATTGGAACGAGGGAAGATTGCAGCGTGTCTCTCTCTCCTCTCATCTCTCTCATCTACTCTCCTCTCTCTCTCACACCACCACACACACACAACACACACCAGAGAAAGAGAATAGAGAGAGGAGAGAGAGAGAGAGAGAGAGAGAGAGAGAGAGAGAGTAGGAGGTAGCATGTAGGGCAGACAGGTCCAGAAAATATGTTTCTCCATCTCTCTGCTCTCTCTCTCTCTCCATCTCAGACCCCACAAGCACACACACACACACACACCTGAATAGAGAGAGAGAGAGAGAGAGAGAGGGGGGGGAGATAGGTATATACAGAACAGACGATATGAGAGTATGTGCGAATTTATTTGCATGACAGGCAGAAATAGGTTCTCCATCTCTCTCTTCTCTCCTCCGTCTCTCTCTCTCTCTCTCTCTCTCTCTCTCTTCTTCACACACGACCCCACACACCACACAAGACATTGTCGCTGTGTTTACCCTGTAGATGTTAGAGTGTGAATGGAGGAAAGGAGGGTGGATCAGAGGTGGGTGGGGGTGGGAGGGGGCGAAGGGGAGGAATCTGATTTGGAATGAGTCGTGGGTGGGCCCGGGGGTTTGGTTTGTGTTGGTGGGGTTTGGGGCGGGGGTTTGTTGTTGGGCGGGGGGGTGGCGGGGGATGGAAAGGGAGGGGTGTGCAAAGCGCACTGATTTTTTTTTTTTTTCTGAGTTATATTTCAAATATTTCCCCCCTTGTGCTACAGGGCTTTAACTGCTGAATGGACAAGGGTAAAACAGTTTTCAACTGTCGGTGTTCACACCCCTCCCTCCCTCCCAACCGAACCTCCCTACCTCCCTCTCCTCTCGTCTCTCACATCTACTCTCTCTCTCGTCCTATCGATCTCTCTCTTCATCTCTCCTCTCTCAGAGCAAGAAAGTCACAACAGAAGCTCGCCCAGTACGAGTACCGGGAAATGATGGAGAAGACTGCCTCGCGCATTCCTCCTCCTGGCCCAGAGAAACCAGTGGCGGTATGAAAGCGGACAGGTGTGTTCAGTCTGGTCGGTCAGCGAGGTATGTAGCAGGCACTGGGCGGCCAGGTATGTACCCACCGGTATGCAGAGGTGTGGGGGTGTGGGGTGGGGGGGCGGGGGGGGGGGGGGGGGGTTGGCTGGTAGGTAGGCAAGTCGTTAACCACCAGAGGTAGATAGGTAAGAGGGTAGGTAGGAATATCGGTAGAGGAGGGGAGGAGCGATAGAGGAGAGGGCAAGAATGTCTGAGGAGGAAAGCTAGATAGACAGTATGGCCGAGTGCATAAATAGGTAGACAGATCGTTTGGTAAGTGTGCAAAGATGCAGACACGGTACCACTGGCGGGGTAAGATAGGCAGGGGCGGGTGCTGGGTTGTTCGGTAAGCAGGTATGATGGATAGGTAAGGTAGAGAGTTTGGGTTGGACAGGGTAGAACAGGGTTGGGTAGGGTAGGACAGGGTAGGGTAGGACAGGGTAGGGTAGGACAGGGTGGGGTAGGACAGGGTAGGGTAAGACAGGGTGGGGTAGGACAGGGTGGGGTAGGACAGGGTGGGGTAGGACAGGGTAGGGGTAGGACAGGGTAGGGTAGGACAGGGTGGGATAGGACAGGGTGGGGTAGGACAAGGAAGGGTAGGACAAGGTAGGGTAGGACAGGGTAGGGTAGGACAGGGTGGGATAGGACAGGGTAGGGTAGGACAGGGTGGGATAGGACAGGGTAGGGTAGGACAGGGTAGGGTAGGACAGGGTGGGGTAGGACAGGGTAGGGTAAGACAGGGTGGGGTAGGACAGTGTGGGGTAGGACAAGGAAGGGTAGGACAAGGAAGGGTAGGACAGGGTAGGGTAGGACAGGGTAGGGTAGGAGGACAGGGTAGGGTAGGACAGGGTAGGACAGGGTGGGATAGGACAGGGTAGGGTAGGACAGGGTAGGGTAGGACAGGGTGGGATAGGACAGGGTAGGACAGGTAGGACAGGGTGGGGTAGGACAGGGTGGGGTAGGACAGGGTAGGGTAGGACAGGGTGGGATAGGACAGGGTAGGGTAGGACAGGGTGGGATAGGACAGGGTAGGGGTAGGGTAGGTAGGACAGGGTTAGCTAGGGCAGAGTGAGGTGGGGCAGGAACGGTGAGTGGGTTCATAAGTTGTAGGGAGGGCAGGGTATGTAGGTAGAGAAAAGATATGCTAAAATGATAAGTATGTAGGAACAAAAAAAAAAAAAAAATCGGTAAGTGCGTATGGTAGATAGGTACAGTACAGTGTAGCATGTCACGGTAAAGTAGGTTCGGCTGAGGCTGGCAGAAAGGTAGATCGGTAAGCAAGTACGGCAGAGTGGGGTGGCAGGAGTATAGATAGATAGGTAGGAAGACAAGAAGGTTAGGGTAAGTAGGCAGGTAGGAAGGCAAGAAGGTAGTAAGTAGGTAGGTAGGAAGGCAAGAAGGTAGGTAAGTAGGTAGGTAGGAAGGCAAGAAGGTAGGTAAGTAGGTAGGTAGGAAGGCAAGAAGGTAGGTAAGTAGGTAGGTAGGAAGCAAGCAAGAAGGTAGGTAAGTAGGTAGGTAGGAAGGCAAGCCGGTAATAGGTATGGTAGGTATACAGGGCGTGGTAGGGTGCGGTAGGATTCCGTTTCAAATTCATGTTGTTTATTGCCCAGCCGATTACGAGGAGCCAAATCAGGACCGTCACCTCGTCAAGGGTCAAGCACTGCAGCTGTTTTCAACCAACCAAAACAATAGGGAGGGATACCGACATTTTTGTTTTAAAATACAAAACACGCTAAAGAAAAAGCATTAAAAAAAGTTTAGTTCAGATGAAAATACCTCCTTTGGGAACGAAAACAAAATCACATCTAGTGGGTAAGGTAGGGTAGGTATGTAGATTTAAAGGAAGGCGTGTCGGTAGGTCTACATGTAAGACTGGGCAGGGTACGGAAGAGGAGGTTAGGGTAGGACTGGAAGACAAGCAGAATGAAAGGCAACGGAAGGTTGGTCAGAATGGATGGTAAATATGTATGTAGTCAGAGTTGTGTGGGTTACCTCGGTGGGTATTATGTATGGTAGATAGGTATGGTAAACGTGTATGTAGTCAGTTGTGTGGGTTACCTCGGTGGGTAGTTACGTATGGTAGATAGGTACGGTAAACGTGTGTGTAGTCAGTTTGTATGGGTTGCCTCGTTGGGTAGTCATGTATGTGAACGTGTATGCAGTCGTCATCTCGGAGGGCAGTCAGTCAAGTCACATGGGCAGACAGCTGATGGGCAAGTAGACAGGGAGGCAGCTCGGCGGGAGATCAGTAGAGAAGTTAGGTAGGACGGCACACTTTGATATAACATGGAAGAATAACCAAGCAAACTGACCCACGGCCCAAGATATAGGTCGGTAGGCAATCAGTCGGTTTTGCTGAGCAGATAAGCAGTTCGGTAATGAGGTAAAGCAGATAAAACAGGAAGTTAGGATGGGCATTTGATTTAGCAGTTCATGAGGCAACTAGGTCACATGGAGAACTGGATGGGGTGTGAGCAGTAAGTAGGTCGGCTGGTCAGCCAGGTGGCTAGGGAGGAAAAGGGAAAAACAGGCAACCATCAACAGCAACACAGGCAAAAGACGGGACCAAACATGTGCTCAGCTAAGACACACATCTCACACACAAAAACGGCCAGAAGAAGCAGACGAGGTGACAGGGAGCAGATGGATGAGGAGAGAGGTGAGAGAGAGAGAGAGAAGAGAGACGAGGGAGAGCGAGAGCAAAGCGGATGAGGGGGAGATGGAAAAGCGAGAAGGAGGAGAAATGGGAGGGAGGAGACACACACAGAGGAGGCAGACAGAGGAGAGGGAGAGCGGGAGGAGAGGACGAGAGGGAGGAGAGAGGGAGGGAGCGGAGGCAGGAGAGAGAGAGAGACGGGAGAGAGCAGGCGAGGGGAGAGAGAGGAGAAACAGAGAGAGGAGGAGAGAGAGCTGCGACACGGAGAGGAGAAAGGAGGAGAGAACACAGAGCAGATGGCAGAGAGAGGAGAGGAGGAGAAACGGGGAGAGAGGAGGAGAGAGAGGATGATGAGAGAAAGTGAACGAGAGAGGAGAAGAGAGAGAGGAGAGGCGAGAGAGAGAGAGAGACCGAGAGGGCAAAAGGGACGAAACGGGGTGTCGGGAGGATAGGGACACGGGACACGTTGTGGACGCGACCGAAACGCATTCCAATTAGGCGTGCGTAAAATCGAGAGGCAGCGAACCTACGCATGGATTATCTACGAAAACCGACTTCCAAACGAAAACCATCCGCAATACACAACACACACACCAAACCCCAACACACCACACACAATTCAGCACCACACACACAGCAACTCCTCTCTCCCTCTCTCTCTCCGCTCTCGCTCTCTCTCTCTCTCAACTGTGTGGAAAGAAAAAAAAAAAAAAAAAAAAAAAAAAAAAACAAAAAAAGTTAGGTCCCAGGACTGTGTGGAAAAAAGTATTTATATACTTTATCCTATCATCCTGGTAAAATAAAATTTTTTTTCGTTTCGTTTTTTTTAAAATCGAGAAGACCAGACAGCGAAACCTACGCATGGATTATTACGAAAACCGACTTCCAAACGAAAAACCATCCCGCAACACACACAACACACACACACACACACACACCACTCACTCTCTCTCTCTCCTCTCCTCTCTCTCTCTCTCTCTCTCTCTCAGGACTGGGTGGAAAAAAAAGTATTTTATTACTTATCCTATTATCCTGGTAAATAAAATTTTCGTGTTTCGTTTCGTTTCGTTTCTCTTTCTTTCTCCTCTCTCTCTCTCCTCTCTCTCTCTTCTCTCTTCTCTCTCTCTCTCTCTCTTTCTCTCTCTCTCGCTCTTCTCCCTCTCCCTCTCCCTGTATTTTTTTTTCCACTTTCCTGCTCTCTGCATCATAATTCTCTATCATCATCATCATCGTCGTCGTCCTCGTTGTCATCTTTACCATGCTCATTCTCATTTCTTGTCCAGTCCTGGGTTAGAGGATACTGTAGTATTTCATTCAACAATCAACAACATTATCGAAATGTTGCAGCAATGTACAGCCCAAAGTCACACAGCAATAAAGAAAATAAGAGGGAAAATAGGGATGGAGGGGGGGGGGGGGGGGGGGATGAAGAAGATGAGAGTGCTGAAAGAGTACCAGAAGGAAGAAAGAAAAGGGAGGGGATAATGGAGAGAGGGGGGGGGGGGGGGGGGGGGGGAGAGAAAAACCGAAATGACGACAGGTAGAGAGAGAGAGACAGAGAGAGGGAAGAGAGGATGGACAGAGGATTGAAGGAAGCAGGGAGGAAGGAAAGAGAGGGAGGTAGTGCAGATACACTCATCTGGACAAAGGGGGGAGCAAGTGGGGGGGGGGGCAAGAGAGAGAGAGAGAAGATGAGAGGAGAGTAGAGCGAGAGAAACAGACAGACAGACAGACCGGACAGACAGACAGACAGCCACAGACACCAGACAGAGACAAAGACTTGCGACAAAGACACGAGAGAGAGGGGGGGAGACAGACAAAGACGGGAGGAGACATAGCGGGGGGAGACCAGACAATGACAGAGGAGAGGGAGAGAGGTGGGGTTAGAGGGAGAGGGGGATGAGAGAACAGGACAGTCCAGACTGACAGAGGGGAAGGGAGTGTGGGGGTAAAAGGAGGGGAAAGGAGTGTGCGGAAAGACACACACACACACACACACACACACACACACACACACACACACACACACTCACACACACACACACACACACACACACAACACCTCCACACAAAGAACAATTCGTTGAGCTTTTACCGTACGTCAGTTCCCAACTTTTCGGCGAGCAATACCCCTCGCCTCCCTAGGGGAGAGCAAGTCACTGGCCTCAAGCTCACAGAGTATTACAGAGCACGGAGACAACCATCGTAAGACAGACAACCATCAACCGAGCAAGGAAAGAAAGAGTAAGAAACAGAAACCACGTCAAAGCATGGAATACTATCTACAATACCAAAACGACGCACCCTCACAGCGTGCACCATGTTTCTGAACGTGCGAATGGTTGTTGCAATACGCACGAGTGATCGAGTGAGTGAGTACGCGATCAAAAAAAAAAAAAAAAAAAAAACAGAAAAAAGAAAGAAGAAAGAAAAACAAAAAAAAAAAAAAGGAGGGCCGTGGTGGTGTATGTGTATGGTGGTGTGTGTGTTGTGGTGTGTGTGTGTGTTGTGTTGTGTGTGTGTGTTGGGTGGTGTGAAAGGTGCCTGTGGCTTCTGCGTTATGGAATGTGGGTATAGTAGTTGTAGTAGAAGTAGCAGCAGCAGCCACAGCATTTCTCTCTCTCTCTCTCTCTCTCTCTCTCTCTCTCTCTATATATATATATATATAATATCCACAAATAAAATTAGATAGCCAGTAAAAACTCCTACTAAAATGCTGCTAACCAAAAGAGGGAGCGACATAGTTTTAAAAAATATGATTAAAAGGAGATTAAAACCGACAATCTGTTTCGAGCAAAGGCTCTCGTCAGGATATCCCCCTGACGAGAGCCTTTGTTCGAAACAAGATTTGTCGGTTTTTTAATCTCCCTTTTAATCATATTTAAAAAAAAAAAAAAAAAAATATATATATATATATATATATATATATATTATATATATAATGTATAGATAGGTAGATATAGAGATAGATAGATAGAAGAGATAGATAGATAGATAGAGAGAGAGAGATAGAGAGAGGAGGAAGAGAAAGAGAGAGATGCAAACGATCATACAGTGTAATATTACTATACATAACCCTATAATATATTTTTATATATATATATAATATATATATATAAAATGCTGAACAAATTAAGTAGTGGGGGGAAAACAAGTGCAGGTAACAATTCTTCCATCATTATAGTAATGATTTGGCAAAGATTTAGAAATTGAGAGGGGACCAAAAAAAAAAAATTGAAGATAAATAAATGAAAAAATGTATATCACAAATATGAAAAACCCCTTCACTAGCGGCATGAGGAAACTATCGCAATCTCTCTCAATAGACAGATCTATATGGTGTCGCTGCTGCTCTCCGAGGCCTTCCGTCCGCTGGATCGGACTCATCAGGGAGACACGGAGATTGTCTCTGTTACTCTTGGCGTCAGATTAGAGACACACCACCAGTCCACATTAATATATATATATATATATATATATATATATATTATATATAGATATATTATATATATAACATAAACAAAAACGCACACTCACAAGCGTGTACAATTTTCTGAAACGTGCAAATATATATATATATTATATATATTATATATATATAATATATATATAATATGTGTTGTGTGTGTGCGTGTGCGTGCGTGCGTGCGTGCGTGCGTGCGTGGCGTGCGTGCGTGCGTTGCGTGCGCGTGCGTGCGTGTGCGGTGCTGCGCTGTGTGGTGTTGTGTGTTGTTCTTAACGTGAATAGTGGAGAGACCGAAGAAAGGGAGGAAAGGTGGGGGGGGAGAGACAGGTAAACAGACAGACCAAACTGACTCTTTGCAAACAGTGGCACAGTCACAACAGACAATAACCAACACAGGCGCACAGACAATAAACAAAGAGTGTGTCTGGCAGACAGACAGGACACCGACTGGAATCTATCCTTCTTCCCCAAAGACGCAGAGGCACCAGGGGACCAGAATGCACACGGTCACACATACACATACACCAACAGTCACACATAGAGAAGCAACTAAGCGGCATCCAGACATAAACCACACAGGCACACAGAAACCTAATAAACGATACACAAGGCATGTTTTCCATTAAACAAGCAGTGGGGGCCTTGATATTTACTCGGTATATCACTGTTATGGAAGGCGTGTCAGTAATGGGGGTTCAGAGGTCAGCAACAGGTAGGTACCCGCTGGCCTGCAAACTGACTCACTTTCACACTCCCTACCATCCTCTCTCACGTTTCTCCACACACAGCACACAGACAATTAAACACACGGCACCCAGACAATAACCAGAGAAGGTGGCTTTGACAGGTGACAACCCCCCGGGCACAGACCCCCCCACACGCAATAGAGAGGGGGGCGTGGTCACCCCCCTCCATGGGGTTCCCCCAGGTCCATCCCACCAGCCCCACCCCTCGCTGCCCTGCCCCCCCACCCTCGTCTTTCCCTTTTTTCTCCCCCCCCCCCCCCCCCCCCATTTCCCTCTCCCTCCCTCCTCTCGTCCACTTTCTCCTTCCTCACCACTCCCCCCCCCCCTCCACCTTTCTTCCCCCTCTTGCCTTCTTCCCTCCTCCCCCCCCCCCCCCCCCCCCTACTCCTCCTCCCCTTCCCCAACGCCTTATCCTCTCCTTGCCTATGTCCCTCTCTCCTCTCTGTCTGTGAACAGACAACTTCGCCCGCCTTGACATACCCGTCACCACAACCACACCTGCCCACCACCGTCACCACCAGTACAACCACATCACCACCTCCACCCACCTCACCAGCAGTACAACCACCAATCAGACCACCAGTACAAGCACATCACCACCAAACAACCCACTATCACCACCAGGACAACCCCATCCCACCATACACCCACACACACACCCACCACATCACAAATAGTGCAAACCCACAAGCATCATCACCAGTACATACCACCATCACCACCAGTACAACCACCATCACAGAGTACAACCACCATCACCATAACATCGACCAGTACAACCACCATCACCAGTACAACCACCATCACCACTACCATCACCACAGTACAACCACCATCACCATCATTACACCACCACCAGTGCAACCATCATCACCATCACCACCACCGACAGCAACAACAGACAATAACAACACCACCACCACCCCTCCCCCCCCCCCCCCCCCCTCCCCCCCTTCGTTTACAAAAACTGCACAGCCATAGGCCCACGGATTGTGTCAGAATGGACGAAATGCGTGTGTGAGTGTGTGTGTGTATGTGTGTGTGTGGTGTGTGGGGGGGGGGGGGGGAGCAAAATGGAGGAGAAGAACTGAAGGTTGTGGGAGAGAAGAGGTGAAAAGAGAGAAGGAATGGATGCGAGGGGGGGTTTACTGTTGAAAAACTGCTATCAATAAAAAAAAAGCTCTATTTATAAAGATGCTGTTGACAAACTTGCCTCTGACACATTTTCTTCTTTTTCCCTCTTTTGTGGTGGTGGTGGTAGTGGAGATAATGCAGGTAAAGCTATTGATACTAGGCTGACCTCACAACAAAAAATCTTAATCCTATGAAAAGTCCTTTCATTAAACAAATCTAATAAGAGCTGTGGAGATCGCTAATAACGTTTCCCTGTGAAGATAGCCATACACGTCTCCCCTCGTTAGAAGAGCATCTCTTATGCGATCTGGCTAAGGAGGCCCCCTGGGAAAGAAAAGGATGAGGATAGGGATGGGGGTTTATCGGGGTTGACGATGGGGGGGGGAAAGGGGGGGGGGGGGGGGGCTTGAGGATGGATATCCAGGTAGGAGGTGGGGTGGGGTGGATGATCGTAGCTGGCACGGCAGGCCAGAATATCCGCTTCCCTCATTTCTTGAGCGAATTTCCATCACACACGGCGCGCCGTGTAGAGGAATGACGACAATCAGAATGATAAACAAGATTTTTTTTTTTTTTTTTTGTTTTTGCATTGTTCGTTTTGTCGAATTGTATCAACAGCAACCTCCAGTAATTATGATCGTCGTGTTTTCTCTGATTTTTTTTTCTCTCTCTCTCTCCTTTTTCGGGGGGGGGGGGGGGGGGGGATAGGAGAGGGGGGGGTGGGAGCAGGGGATGGGAAGCATGGGGGGTGGGGGGACGGGGTGTCTACTAAAATTAAAGCAAATCATGAAAGCTTCTCCCCGCAACATGGATACAGCTTCAGCTGTGTGCTTGTAGAAGCGGCGGCTGCTCTCTCCCAGCCAAAAGGCCACAGTTACAACAACAACAACCGTCGACAGCCACGAAACATTGCTGCATAGTTCAAGGGGGAGAAAAAAAATACATAACTCGTCTGTGGAACTAAGCCACTTAACTCTATCTGCCTGCCTGCAACTCGCAGCAAGCGACAAGCATACCCTCCCCGCCACACACACACACACACAACCCACACACATACATCCTGGCCCCACCCCCCCCCCCCCCACCCCTCCCTTCGTGTCCATCCTACCTCGTCCATCCGTCGCCATACATTGGGTCCTCATCTATGTGAAGAGCCAGGTGGTGAGGTGTTTAGTGCTGGTGGGGGTTGATGGTGAGATAGCGGTGGAGGTGAAGGTGGTGGTGGGTAGTGGTGTGCGTGCATGCGGCGCGCACTTGTGTGTGTGTGTGTGTGTGGGTGTGTGTGTGGTGTGTGTGTGTGGTGTGTTGGACTGTCTGCGCGCGCGCGTGTGTGTGGGTGTGTGGTGCTGTGTTATGCTGTTTTGCTCAGTAAAGCAATGATAGCCTGCATCATTAACATAGTTTGCGTCCCACCATCCCCCATCCCCTTTCCTTTCCCGCCTTCTCCCTCTCTCTCTGATTCGCAAAAAGCCCATCCATCAGACGTCAACGTGTGATGACAGTCATAATGAGCAGTTGTTCGTACGGTTTACGAGTGTCGTGGATCAGCACGCAACGCAGTTAGGGCGTTGATAACGCGTTCGAATCCCCAAACCTGGCGCCCACAACATTAAAAAACAAAAAGTGGGTGTGTGTGGCCGTGGTGTGTGTGTGTGTGTGTGTGTGTGTTCTCCCCCACCCCAGCTCTCGGTTCATTGGAAGGGTTAGTGGATCCCCCCCCCCCCCCCCCCACCCCACCCCCCCCCCCACCCCCCCCCCCCCCCCCCCCACCCCCACCCCCCCCCCCCCACCACCCCCCCCCCCCCCCCCCCCCCCCCCCCCCCCCCCCCCCCCCCCCCCCCCCCCCCCAACCCCCCCCCCCCCCCCCCCCACTCTCGGGGTTTTCCCTGCCTTGGTCCGTTGACCACCGACGACTCGGGTGAGTGCAGGACGTAAAGGAGAACGGTCACTTGCCAAAGCACCATTGGTGTTGTATGTCGGCTGAGAAACGGGTACAGACCTCGTTTTACAGTCTGTTTGGATCTCTGAAAGCGAGGGGTGGACCGTTTTCCTTCCTCTCAAGCTTTTTTCGCTCCCCTGCCTCCTGCCGACTCGAACATGTTTCCTACCACTGGATTGTTTTTTTTTCCCAAGTACACAAACACACACCACACACACAAACACAGTGACACACAGAAGAAACGCGCGGCGGGCACAGCGCGGATTGGAATGAATGAAACGAGCTCCGAGGGTGGGGGCGGAGAGAGGAGAGATTGAGGGAGAGAGAGATGCGAGAGAGAGAGGAGGAGGGAGAGGGGAGGGGGAGAGAGCGGAGAAGGGGAGAGTGGGGGAGATGGAGCGAGTCAAGCTTAAATGGATTCTTCACGCGAGGCCAAATCTACAATGAAATGGGGGGGGGTTGGGGGTCCGGAAAAATAATGTAGCATTAATATGACACAGATGGCATACAAGAAATATAAAGCAAAATACAAAAATGAACAGACAGATCAGACAGACACACGACAGACAGAGAGCCAGAGGGAGGGGGGCGGGGAAGGGAGGGAGGAAGACTAACTAGAGATTTGATACGAAATACATGGGGGGAAAAAAATCCCCATATCTGTTTTCTCCCCTTACAAAAAAGAGCATAAACCAATAAATCAGAAACGAATTACAAAGTAAAGTTTTTTATAAAGGAAAACCCAATCAAAGTTTTAGCTCAGCCCCATTTCACCACCCTCAATCCACGACTCACTTCTCTGCTTTCCACGCTTTGGAACTCCCCTCCCCCCACCCCCCATCACTATCCCCTCCCTGTTCTCCATGCATCCATACATATTTCACCCTACATCCCACCCCTCTCTCCCTGAAAGCTTTTCAGTGGTGAACTCTTTTTCCACAGTGGACTCTTCAGTTTCACAAATCACCAGAATTCTATGCTGTTTTGTTGGTCAGTGGCCAGCTTGGTGCCTGAAAAAAAAAAAGAAAAATAAAAAGGTTCTTAACTAGACCGAATATATCAATTGTGGCTTACACCTTTCATCTTCTAAACGGAAAGATAGTAACCGAGGAGGATAAGAAAACGCAGGGCCGCTAAAAAAGAAACAAATACAGAAGACGGCTTACCGTTGGCACGCGGCCCAATATATGATGGGTCATAGCGCTTAACAGAGCTAACCCATTTTTGTTTATTTCAACGGGACTTTACACACACCACACACACACACACACACACACACACACACACACACACACAACAGTCACCATCCTGTGCTTTATCAAAAGTTATCAGAAGGTTTAAAGTGGTGTGTGTGGTGTGTGTGTGGTCTTTTTCCTTTTTCTTTTTCTAATTCACACATCAGACAAGGACAAAAGAGGTTTTAAGGCACTACCACTGTCGGGAGCCTCGTGCTAGTGTACGACAAGAACGTACGAACGTGTACACGAAGCGTAACCAGCTCTACATGGGGAGGCAACCTTGGAACAACAATGTCAGAAATTCGAAAGAAGAGGTTAATTTGTGGAGAGCTCGCGTTCAGGCGAGATGTGACCCAGAGACGTTTGTCATGGGCGGGGCACGCCCCAAAGCAATTTGAACTGGCCCCATCAGTCAGCTTAATAGTTCCAATCACAGACAGAAAATGGGCACACACAGCGCGGCCCTAATGAAGACAGCCGATACCCTGGCCTGTGCTTCCAATCTAATACTTTACTCTCAAGATGCATTTGCTGGAAAACTATCTGCTGACAAACCATAACCGTAAACTGCGATGGAATGGCAGGGCCTTCTCCTTGTCCATTCCTCCTCCCTCCCCCCCCACCCCACCCCCACCCACACCCCCTTCCATCACAGAACAGGTCGACTGTCAAAATAAGCAACCGCTAACACGGACATAGACGGAAGAAACCTTACATGCATCATATCTATAAAATGCGGGAACTATAAACACACACAAAATACCCATTCATGCATCATCTTCATCCCCACCACCGACAAACGCACAGCAACGCTTTGCTGATCATCACCATCCTAACGATCGCGTTTGCAGGTGTAGGCTCTTTGAAGACAAACAGTCACAAACTGTTTCATTTTTTTTTTTATTAACCCGCGTTAGCGGTTGCTTTGCCTGTGAAGCTCGGAGGGCTGGTGTGTGTGTGTCGTGTCGTTCAATGGGATTAATTGCGTGGAACCGCTTTAGACTTTTTGTGCTCACAACCCTCTCTTTGTGTTCGCTCTGACAGAGCAGGCTAGAATGAAAGAGCCAGCTGTGTGTAGCCATGAGGTTATATTTCAATTTACCTAGGCTCCCATACTGTCCTCTTCCCGCAACCCCCCCCCCCCCACTCTCTCTCTCTCTCTCTCTCTTAGAGCATTGTATTTCTGCCTCTCTCTCTCTCCTCTCTCTCTCTCTCTCACACACACACACCACACCATGCATGAGCACACACACACACACACACACACACACACCCCCGCACACGTTCTTCACTGGTCGCTCTCCGTGAATGATGATCCCAAAAGAACTGAAACTGAAAACTTATCATCCGCAAACATCCACTCATGACACTGCACCCCATCGATCCTGCAGTACGCTACGTAATAAACGACATACAATGAACATGTTTTTGTTTTTCTCCAGATTAGTTTTATCATTTCTGAATGTCCTATAGTCCTTACATTAAACGCCGGCTCCTACCTCTACACCCACAACATAAATAGAATCCGACTGCTGTTGGGCACCAGGTTCATACACACACCACACACACACACACACAACCACACACACACACACATAAATCTATATATATATATATTATATAAAAACTTGGCGTATCACTTTCAATTCGAGAGGAGGGTGGGAGAGCACAAAGAGGACAACAATTCTGAGAGCAACGTCCCAGTACAATTCAATTGTAAGCATTCCGCAAAAACAGCAAACGGGGCAGGATGTCAGTATATATAACAACAAATCTGAGAACACTGCTGGCCTTCTCACAGCAAGTTCAAATAGCACACAGCTGATTGGGTTTTTCGGTCGACTTGTTGTTGTTGTTGTTTTTGGTTCCTTCTGTTTTGTTTGTCTTCAACATGTTGCCAAAACAATGACTGAAATGTAAAACACAAATAAGGACTGATCGTCGGGCACCTTAAGACGACGAGCGACGAGAGAGAAATCACAGGAAGTGTTCCTCTTGATGCCTATTGGCCGGGGAGGCGAGGCAAATTTGTGCGGCAATTACTGCTGATGGTTAAGAGAGAGCGAGAGAGAGGGGAGAGGAGGATGGAGAGAGTGAGAAGAGGGAGAGGAGGGCTGAGAGGCGAGAGGAGGAGAGAAGTGGGGGAGGGGGCGGGGCGGGGGCGGGGAGGGGAAAGGGAGAGGAGGGGGGGGGGGGCTAGGAGGGGGGGGGGGGCCAGAGGGAGCAGGAGAGAGCAGAGAGAGGGCAGAGAGCGGAGAGAGGGAGAGAGAGAGCGCGCCGCAGAGGAGAGAGAGAGTGAGAGAGAGAATGAGGAGGAGAGAGAGGAGCGAGAGGGTATCATTGCACAAATGTGTTATTGCAGAATCTCTCTCGGTAGACAGAGAGAACCTGATTCTGGACACGTAACAAGATCTGCGTTACAAGGAACAGGGAACAAGGAAGAGGCCGAGAGAGGAGAGAGGAGAGAGAGGGAGCCAGAGACAGAGACAGAAAGGGGCAGAAGAGACAGAGTTAGGCAGACAGACATGTAAAGGGGGAGCTACAGAGTTCAGGCAGACATGTAAAGGGGCAGAGAGCAGAGGTCAGAGTCAGGCAGACATGTAAAGGGCAGCCAGCAGCTAACAGAGGCAGGCAGACAATGTAAAGGCCAGAGTCAGGACAGAGTAGGCAGGACATGTTAGGGGCAGATACAGGGTAGCTACAGAGTCAGGCAGAAGGGGAAAGGGGCAGAGACAGAGTTAGGCAGGACATGTAAAGGGGCAGCTGAAGAGTCAGGCAGAATGTAAAGGGGGCAGAAGAGGACAGCGTCGCGGCAGACATGTAAAGGGGAGAAGCAGAGAGGCAGACATGTTAAAAGGGCAGAGACAGAGTCCGGCACGACATGTAAAGGGGCCAGAGAGGCAGACATGTAAAACGGCCGAGAGACAGAGTTGGAAAGAGGAGAAGAGACAGGAGAGAGAAAGAGCAGAAGCAGGTGGGAGGGAGGGAGGGAGGTAGAAGACCAGAGAGGGAAGAAGGGGGGGTGTGGTAGGGAGAGCGAGACGGAGATAGGAAGGGGGTGGAATGGAAGCGAGAGATATAGAAGAGGGGAGGGAGAAACGAGAGAGCAAGAGAGAGAGGGTGAGAAAGAAAGAAAGAGAGAGAGGGTGAGAGAGATTAACGAAAGAGAGGAGAGAGAGAGAGAGACGAGAAGAGCCGGAAGTCAGTACAGCAGAAAGACAGAGACCAGAAAAAAAAGAGAGACAGACAGACAGACAGGGTTTGCCATACAGACAGGATGAAAGGTGGGTGTGGAGGGGTGGGGGACAGAGGAGAACGACAGCCAAAGAAAAGTGTGGTTTGTGAACGAAAAAGCAGAAATGAGGATTGGCCGCGGAAGAGGAGGGCAGAGGAGAAGAAAAGAGGAGGATGTGGCGGAGGGTGGAAGGAGGAAGGAGGGAGAACAGACAGAAGGAAATAGGAGGAATAGGAAGAAAAATAAAATAACGAATGAAGGAATCTGAAGTAAAGTAAAAGAAAATGGAAAAAAAAAGAAAGACAGACTGCTGAAAGAAAAAAAAAAACACCAAGATGATGAAAGAGGGTAGGCGGTAAATAACAAAGAAACCGGGGACCACGCGGAACACGAAAAAAAAAAAAAAGAAAGGAAAAAAGAACAAAATTAAAAAAAGGACAACAATAAGCGGCAAAAGGAAGATGAAAAAAGAGGAATAGTATACATAAAGGCAGAGAAAACCCACACCCCACAACCACCCACCACACACACCCGCAGCGCTCTTCGACAGCCGCTAAGCAGCCCAGGAGAGGAATGGACGGACCCAGCCGGTATAATATACAGGTAACACGTGTCTGGACCAATGATTGTGTGGTGCGACGCGAACGAAGCGAAACCTACTTTTTGAACTTAAATAAAGGAATAAACGAACGACCCTGGTCGAGCGCCTGTGGGACAGACTGACAGGCAGGCAGACCGACAGGCGGTGTGGACCTGACAGGAGGGGAAGGAAGTAGGGCAAGAGTTTGAGGAGGGAGAGGAAGGGGGGGGGGGTAATACGAGGGGGGGGGGGGGGGGGCGGGGGCGTGGCTGGGTCTGTGTCTGTCTGCGTACGGTATGTGTGAGTGCGTTCCGCGAACTCCACTTTTTACGCTTTTGAAGAATGCGTGTGAGCCGTGTTCAGGACATACCAAGAGAACAAGCACAGAGATGGCAGATTACCACCACCCCCCTCCCCCACCCCCCTCGTCCCTTCTCCTTTCATCCATCTCTGCCATTCCTCCTCCCCCTCACACACAGACACGGCCGCATCCAGCCGGACAAACACGAAAACTCTCAACTGCACAAACACACGCGCAAACGTAACACAGCTGCAAATTTCACTTTGGTCCGTCTTCCAACAAACAATGACAACAGCCATTAAGTCCCACTGCTGTCCGCATGTTGCTGTTGTCCGATCCTCTGCTTGGTATGTGGTCTGTCCTCAAATAACTTCCCCACGCTTGTCTTGGTTGTCTGGGGTCAATATTGTTGTCCACTCTTGCCGTTGTCCTAATCTCACAACACACTCTAGCCCCTATCGCTGTCTTTAGAACAAGGTTCGGTTCGCGCAATTTATTATATGAACCCAGATTCCTTGGACCCAAATCTTACACCCCTTGGCCATGAGTTCAATGGTTTGTTTACATCAATGCTGTCCGTAGGCATCAACTGGAACTGGCTCCACAGAGCTGGGCAGAACGACTGTGGACTGTTGCCATGGACAAACGATCAGTAAAATGTTGGTACAGATCCATGACGGACATACGGATCCACAAGACAATTCAGGATCAAGTTCAGCATGATTAATTACAATTTTAACTCCTAGCACGTGAACTATATATTTTTTCTTCTTTTTTTTATAGCCATTTAAACTTTTTTTTTTCATTGTCGAAACAAATTTACAAACAACACAAACGAAAGTGCATACGTTCCAAAAACACAAACAAACGAAGTGCATACGTTCCAAACAACACAAACGAAAGAGCATACGTTCCAAACAACACAAACGAAAAGTGCATACGCGTCAACAAAATGAGCCTCAAATAGGGGAAAACCCCCGCTGTGTTAGTTCATAACAGAAGCAAGATACAAACAACTCAATGTGTAAGGAATATCTATACCTATACGGAATATCATGAGAGACAGAACAACCAAATAAAGACCAACAACAAGCGAAACATAAGCCGCAAAAACAAGAAAGGAACGAAACAGACGCGTAAACCGAACAAACAGGATCTAATAAAAAAAAAAAAAAAATGGCCGCACAGCGCATGTCGACAATTTATTAGCGGTCACGGTCTCTGGACATGAAATCTTAAACAAAGGTTTGCATAACACAACCAACGACGATGGAACCAAGGTCCATAACTTATGCAATACAAGCCACGTATATTTCGATTTCATTAGCAGTATTTCAAATAATCACTTAACATGTGGACGCTGAAGTATCTGGGTTATCTAAGTTTACATTTTATTGTATAAAAATCTTTGCCACAATAAGATTTGATCACTACACTTACCTCATCTGAACCGACCCTCAAGGTGTACATTGTGCAGCCATTGTTACGAACTTGTATCGATCTAAGCACAAATGTCACTGTCTTTCACTTGGAGTATCAAAATGTTTTACATACTTGGGAGTGCTGACCATATTCATATCCATAGCTTAAAGTTATAGAGGAAAAACGAAAAACAAAGATAAGTGGGAATCAACTCCGTCCGTAACAACTCTTCTCTCCATGGCGATAAAGATGTCACTCCTCCCACTGAATCCCAGGGCAGAGTGGAACACAAGATCCGGTTCGACATTGGTGGAGGTTTGGCCTTCTCCCTCAACGCCCTTCAGTCTGGTCTTGAATCGGGTTCCATAAGCCCAGTCACACAACGTCTTCCGCGCATGCCTCTGCCACCTACGTTTCGCCCCGGTCCCAAACATGGGCTGGCCCTCCTGACATCGCCGTCCACAGCAGAAGAAGTGTCGGACATCTTGTACTGTAGTCTTCAGGTATGCTCTTCGTTTTAACAATGAGGTCAACTGAACCCTTTGCCATTCTAGTCAGCCATCTTTGTAACTTGCGTGTTTTTGGTTGGTTTTTCTTCTTTCGAATGTGGCTTGTTGATGTAGTCTTGTCACTCAGCAACAAACACCGCGACGCCCCATGAATGTTAAGCATCAAACACATTATTTCATTGCTCCTAGCTAAGTGAAAAGTACAAGCCCTACCCGCCCCCCCCCCCCCCCCTTCCCCCCCCCCCCCACCGACTT